>VZSC01018600.1:410778-451031 GCA_013398225.1 Steatornis caripensis
GGGTCTGGCGGCGGCGGGAGCGGGGGGCGGCCCGGCCAGGAGCCTCCCGGCCGGGCCGCCCCCGTCTCCCGCCGCCGCCAGACCGGCCCCGCGGGGCAGTGAGGGTCTTGATGGCTTCTCCGTCCACGTACGCTGTGGTCGGTGCCGCTGTCGGAGCCATTACACATCATTTACCCGCTGAGGAGGCAGCCCTTGCCATACGCTTCCCCTTTAGTTGCTTGGTTGTTATTCTGTCTTTTTATTATTATTTTTCAATAGGCAAGCAATAAACTCGGTACCCGAACTCCTCCATTTCTCTGCTGGCACGCTGATTGCGCGTATCAGGATGGAAATTAGTTACCAAACCTCACCGTGTTACTCGCTTCTCCTGAAGCCCTGCGCTTCTTTTCCTGTCATCGTTTTACATAGCATTGGCAGCCATCAGAGTAAAGCCAGGTGTGACCATGCCAACGTCCAGCTTTGCTTAGCATTCCCTTTTATTTCTCATCTTTCACGTTGTTTTATTTGTTGGTTTTGTTTTTTTTTTTCTTAGCCCCAGAGGGCTGCATTCATATTCAAGCCAATACTGCTTTATTTTTTCATGTAACATTTTACGAAGCACGGTATCAAAGGCTTTGCTGAAGTCCAGATGTATTACGTTCGTCACGTTCTCTTCAATAATTTTATAAATTCAGAGAAAGTAATCAGGTTTGTCGGACATGATTTGTTCTCTATAAATCCGTGCTGCTGCTTATTGCTCATTGGTCTCTTATCCTTTGTATTTTTACATTTTTTTTTCCGCCTCTATTTATTCCATCACGTCACCAGAAACAGAAGTTACTCTGAAAGGGTGATAACTGCCAAGATCACTGCCTCCTCCCTGCTCCCCCCCGCCCTCCAAGACTGGTATGGCGCTTGCTTTTCCTCAGTCCTCTGGCACCCTCCCTAGTTTGTCAAGATACTTCAGAAATAACCAAATCCTTGCATTTGCCATTGATTCCTACACACCAACAGGACAGTCCTCGTTCTGCTTCGCTGAACTTTCTGCATGCTGTTTCTCTAACTAGTCCTTTATGTTCGTGTGAGCTGTCACGTTAACATTTTCATTACCTTTTAGTTCTTGGGAAAGAAATATTAAAAGAAGAAAAATAGTCATTAGGTAGATCTTCTTTTATGCCGTTTCCAATACCTGATTTCATTTAAGTTACTTTCTGCACACTGATTTGTCCGTAAAATTCTGTCCTTTTGTCTTTTTAACCCTTTCTGTGGCAGTAACTCACCTCACTTGCCCGCGGTATTTTGTTTCCCCTGCCAGTTTCCCATTTCCAATGCAGGGCTTTTCTTTTTACTCTCAGATCTGAGAGCAAATCCCTCCTAAAATCTAATCCTGTTTCACCGCTGCAATCCTTTTTCATGCTTCAGGATATAAAACAGCTACAAAATGTCTGGGTTAGAGAGAAACTCCCCTGATGGGAAGGTTATTCTGTAAACATCCACTTCAGAGCTTCTTACCCCTTAATTTCAAGCACTCAGTACTGGCTGCCATTCCCGGCAGGATAACAAACCAGACAAACAATCGTGTACAAGAAATCCTGTGTTCGGATGTGCTGGGGAGATGGCAGCAGATGCCCCCTCTAATTTATCTTCTTTTCCCTTCATTTTCCCAACTAGCTCTCTGATGTTTCTGTTGGTCAACAAACCGTTTTGCAGCTGGTATAAATTGTACTTCACCCATCCAACTTCTTTGCCATTTTCAACACTTCAAATTTCAGCAGATGTTAGCAGCATTTGGTCTGAGTAAAGACAACAGACTGGTGCATGGGGTTGATTTTCTGGGAGAGGGATAGGGCAAAGCAAATGGCAGGGCAAAGCTGCTTTCGCAATTGCAAGAGTCCCGAGAGCTAAAAGGGTACAGCAAAGGAGCACTGATGTGTAGAGGAAAAAATCAGAAAATTGGGAATAGGAGTTGGAAAAATATAACAGGGCAGTGGGGTAATCTGGTTTTGAGCAGTTTATGGTATTTCTGTCTGTCTTACAAGGTTCACTCTGACAAGGGCCAGTGACCATAAATTTTGAATCCTTGCCTGCATTCAACTTCAGCCCGCATCCCTGGGAAATTATTTGCTCTCTCTGCAGTTTGCAGGTTCCCTGCGTGGAGAACATGGAGAATGGGCCCATCTTCCCAGCACTAGTTTTGCTTGTGAAATGCTCTAGGGATACAAAATGTTCAGCACTCTTATCCCAACTGTATTGTTATCCATCGCTGGGCTTTGTACATACATCCAGGTTTCTTTTTCTTGCCCAGAGGCTGTGGTCACCAGTGCTGAGCTGTAGCTGGGCCTGGAGGCGGGAGAGGAGATGTTAGTGGCGAGGGACGTTTCCGAAGCGAACAGGAGATGGATGCTAGCAGCGCATTGTGGCAGTGCCTTTGCCCAGCTCCCTCTGCGGCGGGCAGCAGGAGAGGTACAGCCTGGTAGGATGGGGAGAGTGGAGGGGTCGTTGCTCTACCCTAGCAAATGCTCTGCCTGGTCCCATGGTGCTTCTCAGCAAAACCTTCCAGGGGTTAAAAGGAAAAGGAGAGAGACGGAAAGGGGACAAGAGACAAAGGGAGGAATAAAGTCAAAAAATGTGCCGTGAAGCTTCTTGCAGCAAAACGCGGAGAAAGTCATTTCCAACTTCTTTCATCTCGGAGATGAAGCCACTAAATAAAAGGGCAGCGCAGAACACAAGGGCTTTTAATCTGTCTCATCTCCTTCATAATAACTGCAAATTTTCCCTGGGCTCCTGGGAGTGAGCCTCTTTCCTCTGTCTTTGCCTTATCTCCCCCCTCCATATTTCACAGCCGGCTCGGCTCCCCTCACTTGGCTGCCCCCGGCCTAGTCTCCGAGAGGCCTGTGGGAGCCGCCAGCTCCCAGGGCCTCATTGTTCCTGGCTTGGGAGGAAGCTCAGGGAGGGAATTGAAGGCAAGTCAAAGGGAAACGGCATCATCGCCGCTTCATTAATGGGAACCTTTCAGCAGAAAACATATCAGAGCGAGGTCTTTTCAGAGGCAGTAATTAGCAATTTGGAGCCTTCCCCCCTCAGGAGATGCAGCTGCGATCTAACAAGTGGGAGCAGTGCTCGCCTCCTTTTACGCTTCATATTTATTGTTTTTCATTTTCTCCATCTTCCTCCCATTGTCCAGCCTCCTCCTCGCTGACAGATAAGGGCCCTTTATTAATCACTCCCTTTTAATTCTTCATTAATGATAATAACTTTCTCTGGCGCGTGGAGAGGAGTTAATCTTTCCTGGGTATTGAGAAAGGACAGGGCTGAAAGGGAGGGAGTGAAGAAGTGCATGGTGGACAAGGCTGTACCGCCACGTTTCCCTCCACCCCACCACCCGGAAGGAGTTCCTGAAGACTTTGGCTGTTGAGCTAGGAGATGCCCATTGGAAAGTCTCCAGGCTGACAGTTTGGTCAAGCTGTGTGGGTTTGGTGGGATGTACCCTGGCTCGGAGATACGGCCCTTACCAGAAACAGGAATACTTGGGCCAGAGGGAGAGACTTTCTCTGCGTATCTTTCCAAAGAAAACTTCAGCATCTTGGTGTGACTAACAGGCTGTGTGTACTCATGGTGTAAGAACCCTCCCTCGGACACCTTCAAAGCCCATTTTCCTAACTGCCAACACTGTCCAAGCTTAAACAGCACCTGAATGTGGAAATAAGTGGTATCTGGGGGGCTCTGCACATGACAAGATCCTCCCTGGTGCCTGACCCCGGCAGCTGGCACGGTCTGTGCCTTGGCTTGCTCCCATCTGGAGGTGCCAGTCCACCAACACAGACATCTGTGTGAGGTGACTGATGCCAGGCTGGCTCAGCATGGGCAGCCCAGTGACAAAAGCTGGATGAAGATGGCAGGGAGGGGAGGAGGCTGTCATGCAGGCTATGGCCATGTGCACGGGGCTACGATCAGTGAATACCAGCCCCAAGAACGTAGCTAGGGAGGACAGTGCCGCAATACTCAACACACTTACAGAGCTTAGCTTCTCTTTGTAACGTTTTGTACCACTGGCTTCATGGGAACCCCTGCTAGTAAAGGCCACACAACTGATCATGCCTTCTAGTGGTAGCCTCAACCCTTTCTAGGTAGCTAGCTGGGCATGCCACTGCCCCATTAAGAATATTTTACTACTACCAAATACAAGGAAAAAAGGGATGAATGTTACTGTCACCAGGAAAGGTGGCTCCACAACCTCACTGAGAAGCATCAGGTTGGCAACAGCGGGAGATGCTGAGGGAAGGGAACAAACAGCATGAAGAGAATCCAGGAACTTCAATGCACGAGCTGAAGCTCATCAGTCAACTGCAGAAACAGCTCTGTGGCCTTGCCTTACACAGTGGTCCCATCCCAGCTTCAGACCCCGGTATCGTTCCATGGCTGTTGCCAAAGAAGCGAGCCACAGTTCAAGTTAGTGACTCCCATGGCCCTGGAAGCACAAGTCCCCACATGCTCACCTGTGACAGAGGTTACAACACCACCATCAGTATCGTTGTGTATTGATCTGAGGCAGTTGTCCAGCAACACTGGGAACTGGGGGAGAAACAAAGCTGCTGCGGGAGTCAGGGCAGGAGCAAGGAGAGACAGAAAAAGACTGAAATTTTGTGTTTTCATTTGCTGCTTCTTTTATGTCATTTGCAGGGCAGATAACCTGTCTGCATTCTTTTACAGTCCAACATAGTAGATTTTTTTTTCTTTACAGTCAATGCTCTTTCTTGACTCAACATCGGGACTCTTGCCAATGGCTGTGGGGCAGTGAGGGTCAGTACATTTCTAGTTACTGTTCTACAAGCATCAGCTGGTGTTTCTCTAATATGGTGTTTCTCAAATGTCTTTGAGGATGAAGCGAAACTCAGGCCTACATTTATGTTCCTCTGAGTAATCTGCTGCCAGCATCTTTGGTGTTCATTTAATCTGGACTTTGAAGGATTCCTGATAGTCCAAATAATCAGGGATGACCTGTGTTTCAGTGTCCCGTGACAGACGTGTGCTTAATTTCCAGTGACCCTAGTACACTGTGAGGAGATGTCTAAAAGAACTTTCAAGCTATGAACTTGGAGTAATATAGAAATTGGGGCTGACAGGTCTGTAAATGTAGCATTTTAATCTCTTGGTGGGTCAAGCTAGTCCCGTTAAATGTGAGCTGGCTTTTACGGCTTATTGTTTGCCCGTAGCATCTCTGCCTCATGCCAAACAACTTCACTTGCACACAGCAAATGGAAGAGGTTTTCACACTTAACAGCAATAAATAATTTTGTATTTTAAAATGTGCATCTTTTCTTCAGACTCAGTAAAGAGAAGAGCTTCTCTGCTCTAACACTGCTCCCCTGAACTGGCAGACCAGCAGGGTCTGTCAAGTTCTCTCCTCCACCCTTGCTGACCCACTAGTCATAGAGATGCTCTGTACCTTCTGGGACTGTTGCCTGCTTCACACATCTGGCAGAGGATGGACAAAGTCTGCATGGTGGAGACAGAATGAGCTGAAATGAGGGGAGCCAGGAGATTTGTGGAACCTGGTACATATGAGGGCCATCCTCCTTCCAGTATCGTGTGCTAAGTACTGAATAGAGATGCAGATTCTACCTCAGTGAGAATTCACGGGAACTCTGCGGCTGCTAGCAGTCAGCTGAGCAATGACCATGTGCGGGGTACATGGTCAGGACTTGTGACAAGGTGCCACTCCTACTGATATGGCCAAGTCAAACTCCTGATTGCTGCAGAGAGGACTCTATAAATATACGTGTAAGGCAACATAAAACAAATGTGATCGTTACTGTGACAGGCAAGAGGAAAGGCATCACAGATGCAGAGTTCCTCGGGGAATACATTTTTAAAATGAAGAGAAAACAGGTTTACTTGGGTTCTCCCGTGGAAAGGACATTTAAATATAGTAAGCAGGATGTTAATAATGCTATAACTTGGAAGCAAGAACTAAATAAAAAGAGAAACTGTGCGCAAGAAAGGCAGGAACTGAAGAACCACTAAAGAAATCAAAGGAATCTCCTTAGTCTTGCAACTGAAAGCCGGGTCATGAAGCTACTCATCACTTATCTAACAAGTTTTATTTGATAATTTGCTTTATTTGACAATAGATCACAGACTTCCATAGGACTAGAATGGTCTAGGTTCTCACTATGGTCCCTGTCCACATGCCATTGCTGGTGCAGCAACAGTGGCCTCCAAGCCACCCAGAGGGGCACTCAGCAGTCTCCCAGATAGCCTCAGGGATCCAGCTAAATCCCCTGAGGATGCTTTCATGTTCAGAAAAGAAATATATTCACCATGGCAGCAGAGAGCTGGCAGTGGCACCAGTGATGCTGGTGAGGGCTGGAACATTGTGGATGCTAATGTCAGGTGGCAGGAACTGAGTGCTAGCTTGCCCCCAGCAAGAACAAGCAGTGTTTCAAAAGCTATAGACCTCAAAGCAAGCCAGCACAGCCAAATGTGGGGATCACCCACAAGGACTGGTGAAGCCTCGAGGAGGCTGGAATGATGCCTTTTGCAGCTATGATGATTGCAGGTTTTGCTTCCTGAAAGTCCTCTGTGGAGTCTCTTGCTCCAATCCTGCTGTCCCCTACATCTTGCAATTATCTGCCTGTTGCAGTGAGATCAACTGGTGCGCAGGAGAGCAGCAGGTCTCATATAGGGCTGCAGGGCATGTCACAAGCCTGCGTAAAGTAGGCAAGCAGGAGTTGCCAGAAGGCCTCATTGGATGCACTGGCATTCCTTATTTGAGGGGAAGGTGAAGGTGCTCTACTCCCTGGATGTGTGAACCAGGCTGGGTGTTTCAGCCAGGAGAACACTCATTGGAGTAGCCCTGCAGGTTGGCTGGCACCCGTAGGTTGGGCTGGGCCGGATGGCTTATTTTTAAACACGGAGCTATTATGCATATGGGATCTATAAATGTGCAGCTTTAGAAAGCAACCAAGAGGACAGCATCTTCTGAGTCACAAGTGCTACTGGAACGCATTTGCCTGCAACAGCAGCCAGACCCCTGCCCCAGGCTGCCCTTGACCTTCCTCTGCCCTCCAGGCCAGCCTGCAGCCAGGGCACCCCTCCCTTATCTCCGTGTACTTGCTCATTCCTCCTACCACTGCTTTCTTTCTGCATAGCGTGTTTGCCTGGTCCTTGCCTCTTGTTGCTCAAGATCCAAGCAGATCTGCTGCAAGCCCCTGCCCCTTGAGCAGGTCCTGCTTGCTGCCTTACCTGGCTTTTGCACACCAGGTACTGTGGTCTTCCACGGCCATTCCCAGCACTGCACCCAGGCATCCCCTCCTCCTACCCAGTGCCATGGCTAGGGCAGCCTGCGGTGCTGACATTGTCAAGCCTTTCGGAGGGTTGAGAGCACTTCATGGTAAGGAAGAAGGCGGCAGCATGGATCTGCAGGGAGGGGGAGGGGAGCAGCCTGACAATCCCCTTCGAATTATAAACATATCCTCTTTAAATACATTTCTAAGGATAACATTTGTATTACTGCGTCCTGTGGCTGCTGATAGGGCCCTGCTTATCGCCTCGGTCTCTCCTCCTTTCTCTGGGCCCTGCTGGGAAAGGTCCCTATCTGGAGCCGAGCTGGCACTCCTCCGCCAAGCAATTGTTTCAGTCCAGGGGAAAAATTAATTTCTGCCTATCGTTAATTGAGAGAATTGTGTGGAGAGCTGGGAGGGGGGCTGGCAGGGTGAGTGGGGGATGGAGTGAGGAAGAGAGAGATCGTGTTATTAACAGTGTCCCTTTCATAACCAAATACCCTGATTTCCATCAGTGAGATGAGAGGCTCATTACAGCAAGAAGGTGATTAGAGAACTTGGAGGAGCTATCGGGCTAAGCAGGAGAGTGGCAGGGAATTCGGGAGGGACTCCCAGCAGAAGGGCAGTGGCACCAACCAACCATCCCCTCTCACCCTCACTGCCATCTCCTCCACACCTCTTCTCCCTGTCAGCTGCATTGACCCCCTATCCATATCTCAGGAAAAAGCCACAAAGAAGTTCCAAAGATCAGCAGGTTTAGTGGCTGGAGAGATGCTTTACACAGTGACAGAGCCTGCACACTCATAACCAAAAGCCCACTGGAGTTGTTGAGCTCCTAAAAGCCCAGCTGACAACTCACCTCAAACAACTTTCTCCGATAGCCAAACAAGAAGATGCACAGAAGTGCTGGCCTCCCTCCCACCTTCGCAGGGAGGTCATGCGTGGCCATTCAGAGTGTATCTCTTTTCTGATTCCTCAACAGGTGGCAAAAAACTAGGACCCCTGATTGTCTCACTCACAAGTGTAAAAGTGGAAGAAAACTACCCCGGACTGTACTCTGATCCAGCTTTTGCACCACTCTTCCCGTGCATCCCTTCTCCTTCTGAGCTATTTATTTCCCCCGTTTTAGAGGTATCACTGCTGTGATACAGCCCACCAGCCCCCAAGTCATCTCATGCACCATGTGTATGTCTTCATGAATTTGCTGTCCTTCAGCTCACAATCACTCCCCTGACAAATAGCTACAGAATCCCCTTGATTCCTGACATTGCTAGAAATAACTTTCTCCCCCTACGGGAAGGTAAGCAGCCTTGAAAATTCATCCAGTCCGCATAAACACTAGGGATGGGACTATGATAAAGAGTTGAACTTCTCTTACCTTGCATGTGAATGATGCAATGAAAAAAATTCCACCACTTTTATTTTCCTTCTTTTTTCAATATAAACCTTTGGCATCTCAGGCAAATTTGCAGTGGACAGGAAGATAATAAAGATTCTACTAAATTAGAACAATCTATCTAACCCATTACGCCCATAGTTAGTATTAGTTAATGCTTTAGTTATTAGGATTTTTTTGTTGTTAGTCTATCGCCAATGCTGTACTTAAGGCTGTCAAAAATCCTACTCTGAGATGACAAAGGGGTCTTTGGAAAGGTTCATACTGGAGAAAAAAGGTGCAACAGAGAGGTCAAAGTGTCAGCTGAGCAGCCACAGATGATTGAAAAATATTATGGGGACTGAACTCTCCTCTTCCTCTGACAAAAGCCATTCCTCTAGGCTTCAGGATGAGGGGCAGATTATCTCACTCTATAGACTGCAGGAAACTCAATCCCGCATGGCACTCGCTATAAGTTAGTGTGAAAACAGAAATACTTCTAGAAGGCAAATGGGCTACTTCCCATCTAGATCATGCAGGAGAACGCGAAGGCAGACAGAAGTGCTCACTGCCACAGTGCATGGAGTTCTGCATAAAGCAGCACAAACAGCCTCCTCTAACTCCCATCCCAGGCAGATCTCCTACCTCTTCTTAGCCTAATCCCATCTACCCATGACCATGTGTTGAGCTCTAGTAATCTCCAGGTCCTCTGGGAGATCCAGACAGAAGCAAACCCTCCACACAAGGCAAAGCCTCCCATTTTAGCACCAAGTTTCATCGCTGACGAGTAGAGGACATGTCTAGGAATATGTGGTCTCTTGGAAAGCTAGACAGAGGGCAGAGTGGTCATCAAGATCTGTTCAATCTTTAGCAATTTCTCTTCATTCACTTATCCCCACAGGACAATTACTGGCAAAGAGCAAATTGTTAATAGACAGTTAAGAGTAGGCCCAGAGCCAGACTTCAAAATCTTTGAAGCCAGAATGATTTGTGAGAGTCTGTATATCTAGCCTTTCCTCTTTAACGAAGTGGCCATTTCTTGTTGATTTCTTGGGCAAATTACCAGTAAAATGGAAATGGAGAAGAATGCTTGTCATAAGTAGTTTGTGTGTTGAAATTCTGCCTTCAATCCCGATCGGTATGTTCCTGAATCCAGTTCCCGTCTGATGCTGAGTCCAGTCTGGGGTTTTCCCAGGGCCTGCCCTGCAGCATCCAAGGTGATGTGATCATCATTGGAGGAGCTCGGTATTAGCTTTGCATATATTTGTATATATTTCATTATTTTTTCTATTATTACTATAATTTTTGTTATTGTTTCATTAAAACTGTTTACTTTTTCCAACCCACAAGACTCTCTCCCTTTTTCTCTTTCGCTTCCCCTTCTGGGGAAGGAAAGGGTTAACAGAGAGCATCGGTTGTCCTTTTAACAGCCAGACCAGCCTTAAACCTGACACTCATATGTTGTCTTCCTCTAAAGATGCTGAGGGCATAGCCTTGAATTTCTAGTATCACCAGTCAACTAATGAATAGAGGAAGACCCCTTATTAATAGGCAGGTCTGGTGTCATACAATTGATAATGAGGCCAACATAAGCTTCATGCTAGCCCCTCAGCTAATCTGACCTCTGGCCAGAGGGGCTCTGGAGACGATACAATAGCATGATAGGCCGCCTGACCCAGGGACTAAGCACACAATCCTGGGCAATTGGACACAAATGCCAGCTCGTGAAGCCTTAAATGGCTCAGACTCCACAGAGGCTGCTGTAAACGGGTAACCTCCAGCTTTGGATACCCAGCCTGAGCTATTGTTCTGCACTCACATAGCCCAGGTTGCCTTCAAGTCTAGGCCTTGCACCTCAAACTAGAACTGAATAGGCATTCGCAAAAGCCTCTGCTACTAGCTATTTTCTTCCTCAGACAGTATTCTGCCACCAACTTTGCAAGGCCGCAGCAATGAGGTCTGAGGAAGAGCTTGCATGGTTGCTTCTCATCCTCTCTCTGCAGCCCATTAGGAAGTAGAAAAGAGGAGAGACTGCATGCTTGGCCTCCTGCTAAAGCCATCCCAATTGATGGCTCTGAACTGTCAAGTATAATAACGAGAGTGGAACTTTCCCCGAGACTGGGAAAGGGGACAACAGGAATATGTAAAGGGAACAGAAAGGGGAGGTGTTTTGGGGGAAAAGAGCCAAGCAGTGACAGTGAACCAAGGACAGTGACCGAGATAACACAAGAAGATGGATGGGAAAGAGGATTACAGCTTCTCAGACAGGGGAAAGCGCTGAAAAAGGGAAAAAGAAAAGACAGAACTTAAATATTACAGTAATATAAGATCTATGCAATCTTTTCATTAAATGGGTCAGTGAGAAAACAACATGGAAGTTGACAGATGGTATACATAGAGAGAAAAAAAAAACAAATTAACAGAGGAAAGGTAGGGAACCAAACATGACAGTATGTGCAGCTTCAATGCTACTGACATACATGACCAATATTCCTATTTATTACTACTTTCTTAGCCATCACTCTGTATCTAACTTCTCTTTGCCTCTATGTGTTTGGTCCATCAGCATGGGATTCAAAAGTGACAGCATGATTATTTTTACCATGTTTCTGTATTACCACGTGTTGCTCTATCTATCTATCTTATAATGAGTCAGGTACAAAAAATAGAGTATAACTGAACTCCACCAAAGCATGTGGAAGTACTTCAGCAAGTAAGAAGAAAGCTCCCTCACACACACAGAGCCAGTCCTGCTGAAACCCTTCCTGGCACTCACACTGCTTGGGCACTGCTAAGTGATGTACAGGACCAAACGGTGGTTAGGTGGAGCCCTTGGAGAGAGTGGGATGAGGGTGAAAGTGCTGAAAATCAGTTCACAGGGTAACTCCGAGATGCTCTGATGATCTCTGGCGTCCCAAGGAGTCCCAGGGCAGGACGAGGTGGGACAGACCCTGTGCTGGCATAGGAAGCGTGTGCTTCCCAGCATCTTTCCTCTGGCACAGTTCTGCACAGAGAAAAAAGTGAGGAGATTAGCCAAACTCATGCAGTGAAAGAGAGCATGACATCTGTTCGAAGAGGGACAAGCAAACAGAGCTGCAAGCAGAGAATGAGGGAATTTCAGGAGGAAGAGTTTGAAAAACAGAAACATGACTACAAGGAGAGGAGAGTAAGGGTGAATCAGACAGAGAGAGATGGAGACATGGGCTGTGTTTGGAGGAAAGAGCACAGGGGGAGAAAGGAGGGGGCAAAGTCCGAGGTACTCAGCAAGTTCAGAACAATCTCCATTCTCTACAGCGCTCTCTGTTTAAAAAAATAAAAAAGGAATGATGGAGAAGGGGAGAGAGTCAGACAAGTTTAATGATGTGTGTTCAAAGCTCAGATTGGAAAAATGACAGAGAAAAGCAGCCTGTTTCGGCTCTAATAAATTGTTCTTTGCTGTAAGAGACGCCTGTCGCAGCATTAATACAGGGCCCTAATACACGGGTCAGGGTTAAGTAATTTTCTCCGGCAACTTAAGCGAATAATGAAGCTGGCAGCGGCTAGTGGCGCAGTGGGAGAGATGGCCCGGGCCGCCAGCACTTTGTCTTCATTTATTATGCCAGCTCTCATGATTTGGGTACTGGCTGCAGCGACGGGAAGCCTCCGCCGAGGAGATATCGCTTCATTTCGGCAAGGTAATGAAAGCTGGGATGGGGGGAGGATAAACCAATTTGCTGCCTGACATGGGAAGGAGTGATTTGCAGACCCGGGTAAGGGAGGGGGGCAACTAAGCGAGAGGAAGCACAAGGCTAAACCAAGGCGGGGTGCTCAAGGCTCTTCCCTGAGATAATGGCACCGTGTGTTTGTGGGGAGGGCAATGGAGCAGGACCAGGCAGGAGGGGATAGCATGGCTGGAGTGCAGCACATGTCAGGACCTGAGGGTGTGGGGAGCAGGGAAAGCCACCAGGAAGAACAGTGCTGGCAGGAAGGGCTGGTGGAGGAGGAAGCAGCAGGAGCAGGTCCACCAGGAGCTGGTGGAAATCATTAGTGGAGTAAAGTTGAAGAACATGTAATGGTGGGATGATGAAAGACAAAGAGAGAGCAGCCATGTCAGGGAAGGCAGGCACAAGATGCAGGGTGAAAGGGAGAGCAAGGGATGTTGTACTGGCACTGTGGGGAAGGGAGACCTTAACGAGCAACTTGTCTAAGGCATTAACACTCAGGAACTGCGGTTCTGGAGCTCACTAGAATTAATTTCCACTGAGCCCATCGCTCTTCTAACAAGGAAAAAACTCCAGATGAAACACAAGGCAACCCTACAGCCTCATCCCTCCCAGGAGAACAAGGAACTTATGTCTCCTGCACTCTGTCCGCACCATATGGGCATGGGCAATCGATCTCCAAGCATACTTCCTTAGAGCAGATTAGCAATAACCAGTTTTGTGGCTTAACTCCTAAACGTGGGTATCACTCTGGCCAGCCTGGACATACTGTTTGCACGCTCATAGTCCACGCTGATTACCCCTCCTCTCTTCTCAGCCTGAGAGGATCTATGCCTAGCAGCTAGAATGCCAGCTTTGTCCCTGCTTTGAAATACCTGCATCACTCAGAGCACATCCCTACCTTCTTCAACATCCATGGTCCCAACTCCCAAAACAGTGAAGGGAATGGAGGCAACAGAGCCCTGGCAGAGTCAAGTCTGGGACTCTTACACTTTCCTTCCTTCCCTCCCCCTCCTCTCGATGTGGGTTAAGGATTTCCAATAAGGACCAAGTGTTGGAGGCTTAACACTGCAGTCTCTGGAGAAGCAGGCCAATTTCACACTAATCTTCCCCATGAAGGGAGAGAGCATCGGAAGCAAGAATTACATCAAAGAGAAGTTAATGCTGAGAAGCAGACGACAAAAAGGAGCTGCTTTCAGTTTCAAATGAATACACACAGCTGGATTAAGAGATCAGGCAGCTCAAAGCCTGTATCACAAGCTTTGGTACCCAGGATTTAGCCAGCAGGGAAGAGTTCTGATCTGGGGGCTCTTTTGAAAAGAGAAGAGGGTCTTTGCGGAGCACTGCAGGTATTTGAGAGGAGCTGGGTAGAAGACAGGGAGGCTGATCTCTTGGTCTGGCCTCCACTGACCTCTTCTAATAAATATCATGACAGACTCAGATAATGAGATGAGTTTGCACAGCCTACATAGCTCCTGAAGCCTTTTGGTTAGCAAGAAGTTACCCTGTCATTTCCCCCTGCCCTGCACAGCCCTGGCTACCGCTTTGGTCTGGGGCATTGCAGTTGTGTGGAAAATAGCCCTTCAGGTCCTGAGATGCAGGCAGCCCTTTCCCTCAGGGCAGGAGGTGCGTGCAGCTTCAAACACAGCTAGCAAAGGCAGCCGAGCTCCCTGTAATATAAAACGCACCCTCGGGAGGAAAGGAGAGCAGAGGGTGATTGCAGTAATGTGTCTGTTGTCCCATTTTAAGTGGCGCTGAAGTGAGTCCCAGCGTGCTCCCCCCGCCGGGAGGCTGACAGGTGTAAATCCCGCGATGAATGAAGGCACCGAGCCCTATAAAGCTGGTGTCTCTCCACGCATCTCCGCTCTGATTGACTTGTCGGCTCTCTAAGGCTGACTCTATCAGCTCCTTGCTGCCTCCAATTCCAGGTGTGATTTAGTTTGGAGATGAGAGGTGACAGTTAACATTGGTACTCGTCAGTGTAGATCAGACACAGTCACGCTGTCTTCTCCTGGCTCACTCCCTCGCCTCCTCCCCCATGCTCCCGCCCCTCTAGTATCTCCCACTCCTATCTGTTGCTCTCATTCTCCCTGCCTGTCCTCATCCAGTCCCTCTGTTTACCACCATATACTTTTACCTCCCATTGCCATTGCCAGAGCTCATCATCAGTAAATTCTTCCATTTCTCATGTCTTTTCTGCCCCAGAATAACAGACTCCTAAAGCCTTCTTCAAGGAAACTTCTCTCGTGCAAGAGTAGGAACAGCTGATTCGTCTTGTCCTTTCCAGTCCCCTGTAAATCTAAGCAAGCAATATCGAGCAAATACTCTATTTGCCAAATTTAACCTATTTCTCCATTGATGGCTTGTTCATTTGAGTTGAATTCTCTCGAGTGTATTTGCTGTTTGGAATTCACCAAACAGTTTTGAGGAATGAACGTGGGCTAGAAGACAGAAGAAAAGAGGGATTTTACACTTGGTGTGCGAGATTACAATTGAATTGTTTGGTGTGGAAGGGATCTTTGTACTCCATATGCTGTAATAACCTAGAGCAGTCCTAAACCAAGGTTTCTGACACAAATGCTCAGATTTCATATCTGGAACCCCTCCTTGGTTTAAAATTTCCAGCTCACCAAACATTTCCTGCCAATACCCACTACCTATAACCCTTATGGAAAAGCAACACAGGGGAAAGGAACCCCCCTTTTTATCAGAGTTAATAGTTGCAAAAAAACCCTTGGATGTATTCACACAACTCTTTTTAACCCAAGTAACTTTCTGCTCTATGTCACTCTTGGTCTCCCATTTCCCAATCATGTTCAGCTTTAGTCTCTAGTACTTTAAGTGACAGGATTTCTTTAAGCTAGACTGAAAAAGGCAGCTGTTCCACCACCAGCAGATAGGAAGTAAATCAGTGGACGATGCATTGGTTAACTTCATCCTTTTCAGTACCCAGTTCCCACCCTTCTAATATTCAATAACTTTTGTAGCTGATTCTCAATGAGGTATAATCTTCTTCTCTTTTCCAGAGCATGGTCACCCATCATCACAGGCTTCACTGTACCAGAGAGTTTGCTCATAAATTTACAGATTACCTAAGCTGGAAGAGGCTGAATAGACATTGTAGGATTGGATGAGAATCCAAAATGACCTTGACAAATTGGAGAAAAGGTCTGGAAGGAAGGAGGAGGAGGGTCAGCCACAGCACCATGCTCAGCCATCAACTAAATGGAAGGTGAGAGACTTGCAGAGCCATGTTGCCTCAGCACAGGACATATTGCATGTGTGTGGCACTTGAAGTGATAAAGGAGATGGGCTGAAGCCCTGTCAGCATACTCCCTGTCCACTACACCTGAGCCTGAGTAATCAACTGTACAGTCAGGGATCTGGAGAGGAATCAGGCAGGTAGCAGCACTATAGAGATGGATGTAGAGAGAAACAGTGGGTCACAAGTTGAAGACAAATCCTCATGCCAAGCTGTTGTGAAAAGGCAAAAAATGTACTGGGCTGTACAAACAAGAGAACAGCCTGTAAGGCACAAGAGCTAATCCTCGTGCTTTCCTTCGTGTTAATAAGACCTCAGCCGAACTTCTTGGCCCTTCCTTCTTCCTCTGTGGACACTGAAGTTCAAGAAAAAAAGTGGATGAGCCAGAAGGACCCATGGAAATTAAGCAAGAATGACGGAGATCTAGAAAACCTGGCCTGCAGCAGAAAGGCTGTAACTGGGTTTGTTTCGTCTAGAGAAAAAAAAGACAAGATGTGATGGCAATCTTTAAATACATAGCAGGCTGCTTTGAAGAGGCAGGGTCTTTGGAGAGTAAGAGAAATTGTAGCCTTAAACTGCGTCAAGAGAGATTTAGAAAGCTGGGAGAACTTTTTAGATGTATGTGTAGTAAAGTCCTGAAATAATTTGATTAGAGAGGTTATGGTAGCACCATTTTTCTTAAAGACCAAGTTAGGTAAGCGTGTGGAAGGAATCACATAGGTATCTTTGTGTTGGAATAGATTAATTTTCAGCATTCCTTCCTGTTGTATTTTCTCCAAAATTGCAAATATATTGATGGCACTCTGTTAGCATGACAGGGACACATAGTCTCTTCCAGAAAGAAACTCTTGGCTGAAAATCTGCAGTGGAGCCACACTAGCATGTGAATGATAATAATATGAGATGTTACTAAGTCCTGTTTTGCTTGCCAGCATGGCTATGATGAAATGAAGCAACGAAGAGCCACAATACGTGTACCACGACACTGCTGAGAATCTGGAGGAGTGTGTCCTTTTCTCTGCGTGAATGGCTAAGATGTATAATTTGTAGAATGAAGATTGCTTGCTGCAGATATTGCTGCGTTTTGTGGTTCTTTCTAAGTTTAAGTATTTTAATGATACATTAAGTTCTGAGCCTTTGAGCCTCAATGAGGTGTGACAGTAGTTCTGTCCAGGGCTGGTGAGAAAGACAATGTTTAGAATACACTTATCCTTTAATTCAGACTGCATGAATAATATTTACTCTAGTTTATTCAGTGATATATTTTTCCTCTAACCATAAATTATTCCTCTGGCTGCCCTCAGAGCCATACCAGTGTGGGAAAAGTAACTGTATGAGAAGCTACTGAGGTTGGTTGGTTTCTTCCTGTTTGGTTTGGATTAGTTTCATTGTGTTTACTTCAGGTAGCTTTTTCTCTCTGACATCTATATGTAACCACTCATTCTCAGTAACCAGGAGGCACCACAAACAAGATATATCCCTGGCCTATGGATCACTAAGAAATTCCATGTCTTCCTCTGAGAGAGGAATATAGCGACTCTGACTTACAAATTCGCCCCTTGAGTCTGAAGGGCTGTCATTCCCTGTACTGTGAAACGTTAGTCAAAAGCTCAAAGCGGCACTACATACAGCTGCCCACACCATTCTCCAACTACAAAAGTTCAGGGGCAGACCTTAGTGGTGGGGCACATCTGCCTGTTTCATGAACTTCCCTGTGACACACTGATAACAGCCATAGTTAAAGGCTGGATGTTGGACCAGTTGCCTACTCCACAGTGGTATTCCTGCATCCCTCAATTCTGAGGGCACAACAGCACACTACTGTGTGTTCTGCACCACCTTCCCACACATAGTTGAGGGTCCTAATACTAAACTTCAGGCTTGTTTATAGTGAGAGATACCCATGCTATCTGTGGCTCACTGAGACAGTTTGAGTCACTGAAAACATGGGAACTAGAAATCATCCCATGTATACTCTTGGAAAATGGAGGTTCAGAGCTCTCTGTTCTAACCTAGGGAACACCTTGCTCAAGTGGTTCCCAGTTACAAGAAGAACAAACTAGAAATTCAAGTTTAAATGATGGAGCCTTAGGAAGACACAAACAGAACCTATGGGAAAACTCAGATACCCTGGAATTACCTAAGTCAAATCAGAGACAGAAACTGAACTCTCTGAAATATTCCCATGGATATTCTCAGATCTTGCCCCAAAGCTCAGCAGTGCTGGAGCCTGACTGTACTCATGACTACACTCACTGCTAAAACATTTCTCAACATCATCTTAGCCTCTTCAGACCCTATCTGGCAGCCAGCATTCTTAATCTTCCCATTGTCAGAATCTAAATTATTTCTCTCATTTATATGGCTATATGACAGCTGTCCTCCTGTTCCATACAAAATCCTTCTCTCCAGGATAAAGACAGGTACCTCCCAATCTGTCTTCATCTACTTTTTCCTCATTCTTTGCTCTGCTGAAGATCCTACCTCTACCTTCATCTGGGAAGGGAACATTCAAACATACAGCCTGCATGGTGTATCTGGGACAGTATTTACTCAGGCAGCCTCATCTTGTCCACAAAAGACTCCGGACAGGGGAACTGCAAAGGGGAATGGGCAGTGTCAGCACACAGCACTGGCTGACTGAGCCTGCCAACTTCTCTGTCAAATCACCCCCAGCAGAGCACACACGTGTCTCATTTTTTGAATGTCTGAAGGCACTCTTGCCAGTGTTGTGTTGTCAGTGTTGGGACGCAGCAGCGGAGGGAACTCGCAACATCTTCAATTGTCTAAAAGCCTCTCCGAACAGAGGGCTGTTTCCTGATCCAAGCAGAGATCCCTGCAGCTTTCCAAATGCCCTTTCCTTCTGGAGGCCAGAAGTTCAGTTTGGGGAACAGATTGAGCTTTACACTTCCTAGTTTCTCTCAAACCTGGGAAGCCCCTGCCTCCCATAACCCCACGGCCTGCTCTCGCCTTGTGTCCATCCACTTCCTCTCCCTGCTCCAGCACCTCCCTCCCACCTACAGCCCGGGTGACGATCCATGAAAGCCCCCAGCAGTATGTCACAGGAGTGATAATTACATCCCCCGCTCGCATCATGCCGCCTGCTGCTGACCTCTCACCCCTCCTCTCTTTTAATCACCCCCTGGCATCAGTCACTCTGACAGGGCAGCGGCAGGGGCCACGTGACCTGTCAGCCCAGGGACATGACTTATAGGGCCCGGCTGGTGGACAAAGGGAAGGGAGATAGGCAGCATAAATCTCCAGAGCGAATAAAAGAGAGTGATGGGGCACTCTGCCGGGGCCTGCGTTAGCAGATTCTCGGCCTCTTGTTATTCAGTCCAGAGTTATGGTGATGAGGAAGTGGCCGAGAATGACACGCGCTGGTCCCAATCAACCTTGCGAAACCTGCAGAGACCTAGAGGAGCCTTAATGTCACGCATGGCTGAAGAGCCCCAACGAGGCAGACTAGGGCCAGGGTAGCAGCCAGAGCAGTCGCCAGCCACCAGAGGCATCTGACCAGCAAAAGCTTCAGCTGTCAGAGCAAAGCTCTAAGTCACACAGAACAAGGACATGGAATCCCAGAGTTGTACCTCTCCATCTCGACTGTGCACAGCTGTGGCAAGATTTGCACATCAGAGCACCCACCGCTGGCTCAGGACACAGGTTTCCCCCCACAGCTGGCACATTCCTTAAAGCTCCTCACCAGTCCTCTGCTCACCCGCAGGCTCCCCTGCCATATATCTCCTTTCCACCCACTCCCTTTCACTCACCTGTTGCTTGGTAGGATGAAATCACTTGTGCATCAGTCAACTGTTGCCATTATAAAGATACAGGACAACTGGGGTTTCCACCACCTGGGTTTGTCCTCATTGCTCCACTGCTGGAACAGAATTGCTCCTCTTGGAACTGCAGAGAACTCTTACTTCTGTACAGGGCACAGAGGGAGCCTGTGCTAACACCTGCTCTGATGGGTGCTGCAGTGGGCAAAGGTCACCAGAATCACAGATTGGTAGGGGTTGCAAGGGACCTCTGGATATCATCTAGTCCAACCCTCCTGCTAAAGCAGGTTGCACAGGAAAAGACACATCTGGATCATCACCTCCATCCTATGAGTCACCACTCATGGTCCCTACAGGTCAACTCATCCCCCTCATCCATGTATTTCTCAGGACGGAAAGTGGCAAGGGAGAGCTGATGTCCTCAGTAGTGCTGTAACTCCCCTAGTACCACACCTTCAGAGAAAAGAAGTCGAGGAGCTTTAACTGAGCAGGCGTAGGAAGGAGAAGGAAGCCCAGAGGTAAAAAGTGGGGGCAGTTTTTAATATACTAGAGGAAAAATTAGGGAGAGGAGAACACCTGGGAGGAAGACAGGGAAATTTTAAGTATATTTTCTTTCGTTTGTTTGAAAACTGAAGTGGTATCTGAAATTGTAGCTCTTCAGCTGAAAGCCAAAAACATCAATGACTCCCTAGTACTTCAAGGAGCAAAGTAATGAAGCCCATTTCCAGCTTTGGGTGCAGTTGTTTCTGACTGAACACAACAAAGGTGAAGCCCAGTATCCAGGAGGGACGTGGCTCTATAAACATCTTTGTCTGGGAACCACCATGTCTCAGGTGCTCAGAAATGGGAAAGCACTGGGGGCAGAGCGGGAAGGCACTGTGCATGGCTCTACTGGTGCCCTGTCCCCCTCCTGTCCTGTGCTGGTGGTGGCTCCTCTAGTCTTCAGGTCCTATTTGCACAGTGAAAACACCAGCAAGGCCGGCTACCAGTGTTGGCTGTTCTGGGCCTCAGACAGGACTGTCCAACTCATACAGCTCAGTGCTGCTGTGACAGCTAAATGAGGTGGAGAAGAGAGGTGCTGAGACCTGCTCTTGGACCAAGCAGAGGGCTCAGCACAGCCGCAGCAGCATCCCATGCATATCCTGTACGAGCAAGTGCCTGCTGCTGCTGCCCCCTTCAATTTTCCCATCTCTGCCTGCAGCCCCCCAGCCCCTGCACAGCACAAGGCAGGGAGGGCTGCCTCCCACACAGAAGAGACTTTAGCTACACTAGGATCCAGAGGCAAAACTGTTCAGCCCTGGAGATGAGCCTCACACTTCCCCCTCCCCATCCTTCCCAAAGGCCTCATCTTCACTGGCGGCTTCCCTCTGGGCCAGGAGGGAAGCCCTGCAGCCCCCAGCCTCCTTGCCAGCTGGGTCCTAGCCTCCAAGACTGTAGCACACAGCTCCCTACCCTCCTCCCCCCGTCTGCCTTTTAACGATGATGGAAGCTGCTGTCAGTGTGCAGCGACAGTAATAAACACTCTTCTTAATAACACAGGGTGTCCCTCTTATTAAAATGAATAGACTTTGGTGGTGAAGCCAGGCTGCCTGCCTTGCAGCCTGGTGGGGACAGCAATCCTCAAGCAGAGCAGTTTATCTGCTGTAATTACCACAGCAGCTTCAGGACGTTCCTGGTTATGGCACTGTACTGTACCCCCAGGCTGAGACACAGGTACGTGGACAGACCGAGGTACCTACCGACACATGAGCACACAAAAATGCAGGCAGATAATTGCCTGTGCACCTGCAAACACGTACAGTAATCTCTGAGATGCACAGACACAGCAGAGTAGGGTTAAATGTATACACAGACAGGCTTTTAGGAAACCAAAATGCCACTGAAATCAGCAGCAGCAGCTGGTGTCACTCTTTCTGCTTCTTTCGTGCATAACAGGTATATTAACACACATGTGCATAAACCACACTTCACTGAAAGCAGGTAGAGGAAGGAAAATGCTTGGTCTGTGAGTGAGAATCCCCTCCTCCACCAGCTCACAATGTATCTGCTCTATTTTTCCTGTTCCCTGGTCGATCAGAGGTCACAGGATAAATGTATATTTCAGGTTTTACATACCAGTGCAACATGTTGAAAAGAGCTGATGTGGCATCCCTCATGTCCACCCTTTCTGGGTTTCGGATCTCAGTTAATGCATTGGTTTCTCCCTCATGGGGAAGCTGTCCATTTGTCAAGCACAAAATTCAGAGGATCTCTGTATCCCAAGTGCTGACTGATTTTCACCCTGCATGCTGTAGCCAAACACCAAGTTTGGGATTCACAGGCCAGGGAAGGAAACCACCTGACATGATGCTTATCAGTGGTTCTTTTGGAGGTATGTTTGGACTGGCTATTACGCAGTAGCCTCTACGCACACTTCCTGGCCTGAGAAACTGAAGTATCCTCCTCTGCAGATCTAGTTTATTTTCTCAGCATTTACTAAGTGGACTGATTCTGCAAATGTGCCATGCTGACCTGAGGCTACATATATGTGGAAGAAAAGCTGCACTGGGAAGCACTTTCCTCCTTTGGAGCTCCCTCAGACAGAGATTATCCAAGGGAAAAATCTATCAGAAAGACAAACAACAGTAGCACGTCCCAACATCTGCTCTGCTGCCATCTCAGAGCAGTTGTCTGGGCTGCAGAGACCCAGCAAGACCAAATCTGGTCCACTGCATCTCACCCTCCCAGGGGTGAGCATAGAGGAGCAGTTCTCAGCTATTGCAACATTAGTCTGCACCTTCAGTGCATTATGGCAGGTTTCCACATCACTGTCATCATCAGGCCCCAAACAGCTCATGCCCTCACAGGAGTTCAGCATTCAGGAACACCTAACTCCAACTCACCTTGCAGTGCTCCTCACAGAAGAGTCCACAGCAGGCAGCAAAGCTAGCGGTAGGCAATTTAGCAAATTTAGGAATAGGGCAGAATTAAAAAAAATGTATTCATGTGCAGCCAGGAGAAGCAGTTGGCAGGACCTCACCATGAAGAAACAGACTGAGGTGCATCTGTCTTTAATATCTGTGAGAGACCGGCACCTGTAAGCTCTTCTTAGAAAATATTCCTGGCACGGGATATTACAACCTCACTGGTTTTGCTGGTGTTTAGTACAGCAAGAGAGACCAGAGCAGTGGAGCAGACAGAAAAAAATGAAACAACGGCTGAATGAACCAGTCTTTTTCAGCCACTGACTTCCTGGGCTCAGAAGTCAAATGCATCACAAGAAAGCTGCAGACATGCTGTTTATTCACATTTCCCAAGTCACTCATATGCCATGTCCTGAATTGTCTGTCTCTTTCTGCTCAGTGAAATGTTAGCAAGGATATATTGGGGGCAGCAGTTGATGAATGCAAAACAAGACAAGGATCTAATCTAACAGGCTTCCAAAAGGTCAGTAGTATCCCAGAAGCAGCACCTCTAGCTGTGTGCAGACTGACTACACCACCTCTGTCAACACTACTTTCACCTTCCCATGCCCTGGCAGCAATACTCCAAAGACTATTTCCCATCACAAGGACTAGATTTCCAGATCCACATGGCTCACCTTGCTGAATCACTGCCACCAAAGGCTGCAGGTTGGGGGCTGCTGGTGAGGCTGCTACCTGGGCTTTCAGAGCTGCAAGCCTGTGTCAGTGAAGAGGGCTAAACCAGCAGAAAACAGCTCCGAGGAGACTGGGGGAGCACTGACAGAACTCTGATGATCAGCCTGGCTTTGCAGTCTACCTTGCCCTATCAGTGCCTTTCTTAATAAGCCCAAACATTTCACACACTTCTCACCTTAAGAAAAAAAACCCCAACACATCAGAATAGAAGAACGTAAGGGAGAACCTTACACAAGAAGCTGAGCAAAGGAGTTGGGCAAGGCTAGGAAAAGTTGCAGCACACCCTTCAATCGAGCTACTAGTGATTTTACGCAGGGAACATGCAATCTTAACATGGCAGCAGGGCTGAGATGGACACACATGAAGTCCACCTGCCTGCTCCCAAGGCTGCTCCTGGCATGTTCAGTGCCTGTAAGACCAGGCCAGCTACAGGTGCTGGGTAACTCCCACTCTGGAGAAAACCACCCTGCAGGAGTTGAGGCCAGAGGCTGTTGGAGGGGTCCTGACGCTGATGCATTCCCTGCACAGCGGTGATGGCTGCTGTGTACCGCCACATACAGAGGAGAAAACACAGTATAGAACCAAACTTCCCTTCCCCTGTTGAGAAAGCAGATGAAGCTTCACTCACCACAGTGCTCGGCCCTCACACTGAAATGCAGTGCTGGTGTCTGGAGTCACCAGGCTGTGGCTCATTGCCTGTCACCAAACAGTGCACAGAAAACACAAGAGGAAAAGGAGCTGCAGTGTCCTGAGAGAAGTGTTTCTCATCAGTGTGGATACTCTAACTCCTGAGCAAGTCTGTGCTCCAGGTGGCCTGCAGAGAAAAGTTTTGCATGAGGATGTGGTTCATCAACGCACCAGTGAATAGAGACATGTGGGAGAGCGCGTGACCAATCCTCTAGAAATCATAGCACCAGCAACATCATTTCCCTCCTTCCACTGGTGTCAACTCCAAAGCAGCATTAAGGTTTTGCTGCTGGTGCTTTTTGTTGGGATGCTGGAGGACTTTACAGCACCCATCAAACATAAAGGAGTTGCAAACGCATGGCACAGAGGGGCAAGCTGAGACCCACGGCTGACAGTCTGGCCAGAGGATGAGGAGTCAGGAGAGGACCAGATCCTAAAAAGCTCAGACCATGGTTTTGGCAAACCACTTTCTGAGCAGGTGCCTGGGTGGGCTGACCAAGGGCAAAGTGCTATCTATGCCACCGTGCTGCAGAGCCCTGCAGTGCTGAGCAGCACGCTGGGAGGAGACGGGAGTTTGGGAGAGCAGAGCAGCAGAAGGCAGATCCCAGACAGAGACACTCTCAAGCAGCTGACATCCAGAGAAACTGAGCCAGGAGAATTCAGCCGTATGACTTCGCCAGGCTCGCATACTCTACGAGGCTGTGACATGTCAAGAAGCAGATGAAGAAATTATTCTGAGCAAGTGTATTTTTCTCCCATTGCCCTACAGACAAGCACATACAGATAAAGAGAGACCTCTAGTGATGCTGGAGGGACTCTGCCTGTCCTCGGCCTCCGAGCATCCCTCACAGCCAGAAACAGACGTCTCGATTGCTCTGACAAGTGCAGTAATCGCCTTCCTCCGAAGCAGGAGGAAAACAAGGGCTGATCACAAGAATGTCCGTTCATCCACAGAAGAGGAGGAAAAGTGGTACTCGGAACAAGGGAATGACTATGCCAGACTGGGACATTTCAGAAAAGCTAATGAACATAGGTGAAACAGGTTCAGGTCTTGTCCACACCCTGCCTCTCTAGTTGCAGCTACCCAAGCTCCAGCATGGTCCTGGGATCAGGCATACAATTCAGCGGGCGTGTGGAAGGTGGGTAATTGCCAGCGCTGAGAGATGATTTGCAGTTCGGCTGCAATTTGGAACACGTGCCTGAAGTTCACTTTCAGGCAGAGAGGGAGTTCAGTAGCTGCCAGCTCAGTGTGATGGGAGGCAGAAGCAAGGAACAGCAGGTCCCTGGCTGAGTCCAGCCATGCCAGGAGACACTGTATCCCTCTTGCACAATGCTGACAATTACAGCATCTCACGCTCAGCTGCAGGACGGAGGAGCGTTTTTGGCTATTGCCGAATTCCGCCTCAAAGCCCAAGTGTCCAGGTGCAGACAGAAAGGGTGACGGCCTGTAAGGCATGTTCATGCTGAGCATTCCAGCACAAACAGAGAAGGCAAGCAGACAGCAGCACTCACCTTTGTAGCTCTGCACCAAGAAGGGCTGGGCACAAAGTCAAGGATTAAGTTTCTAAGTCTACTCACACACACAACTCCTACATTCATTTCCTGGTATGAAAAGGGTTTTAGGGGACACATAAGAAGAGGCAAATGCTAGGGGCAGACTTGGCTGTGGCAAGGCACAGCAATTGTGCCGTGCAATGTCAAAAAGCAGACAAATATACCTGTCCTGTTGCTCTCAAATCCATGGTGAGTAAAGATGGTAAGGGCTCCTGCCAGCCAGAAGAGGCGGCCTCTCTCACCTGCTCCTGCCACCTTCTCTGCAGCACGGAGCTGCGATTACTCAATTAGTAGCTCCCGTAGTACCTTCCTTCCACTCAGCAGTCTTTCCTGTTGCTCAGACAGCACGTAAATCAAAAAGGAGCAGCTCTTTCCCTGCACTTTTTCTTGTGCTGGCCCAAGCCTCAGTGACCTCCTGTTGGGAGAGGGGGCAGTCGTATTTTGCTGGAATGTTTTATTTTCTGTGCTGCATGAAGAATAATTGTGGAGGGGAGGGAGAGCGCAAGCATGAGAAAGCATGTGTGCTGCCAGCCAGGCCGATGTCCTTGTCCCACAAGGTTATGGATCCATTTTAGCGCAAATAATAATAATAAAAAAGCCTCATAGAAGCAAGGGATTCATAAAACAAAACATGAGCTGGGCATTTGGCAGCAGCTGCCTGTGGAGTGGGAAACACACATTCAAGTCTGGAAGTAGATAAACTCCGTATCCTGCCAGCAGCTCTGACATTTTAGGGAGCTGGCAGGGTTTGTGATAGCGTGTGCACGCACGTGTGCACATGTGTATTCAGAGATAGCTGGCACAAGCCTGCTCTTTCCCTGCATACTTTACCGATTTCAGATACTCAGAGAGGCAGAACTCAGAGAGGCATTCAGCCCAACGAGAATATCTGACCCAAACAGGAGCAAGTGGCAGGTGAGAACAGCCTGCACAGTGATCTCCCTCTCTGCCCCGCTGTGTCCCACCACGCTTCCCAGCACAGCAGAAATGCAGCTTTTTAACAGCTGCATGGGACACTTGCACTGAGTGTTTCTCTTCCCTGTTTAGAGGGCAAACATTATGAAGTACAGCACCACAAAACAGCTTGTGCCCGAGACAGGTGAGCTTCCTCTGCGAGAATTCGGGAAACTTTGGGGATTTGCAAGTGTTCTGATGAAATCCCAACGGGCATGTGTATATTTGCAAGTGATAAACAAGGCCTGGAGGACCAAATTCAAGACTTCTTTGATAAAACAACAATGACAGACTTCATTTTGCTTTATATATAGTGAACTCTAATAACAATTACTATTTCTTTCTTGTAACAGGCATGCACGACACTTTCCTAACTGCAGAGGACATCTCACTTGCTAATTTCTAGTGCATCAGGACAGCATTTAGTTCAAATGCAAAGGGAGATGGGATGACTTAAGACTACCTGGTACTTTGGAGAAGACAATTGTTTAATAAATTATGGTTTAGCCAAAAAAAAAGCACTGAATAGGTTAGAAATTCAGCCAGTACTGTTGAAAGATAAGATCTATTTCTTCCTGATAGATAAAAAGCCCTATAGTTAACTAGGGTTGCTGAAGGCAGGATCTGAACAGTTGGTGGGTTTTCTGAGTTTACCTGAGAGAGTGCAAAGGATTAGACCACTGACCGATGTCCACATCAGCCTAGACTGTAAGTAGCTTTTGCCCATCAGTTCTCCAAGCTCAGCATACCCAGGCTAGAGGTAACTGGAAGAGCAAAAATGAATGGAAACTGAGGACAAATCAGAAACGCTTTTCTAAAAGAAAACCACCCATCCTTAGTCTACTAGAAACCTCTGAGCAAAATTGTGAGGAAAAAAGATATCCTTACCTGGACTTCCAAAAAAAAAAAAAAACAGCAAAAACCAGCCATCATCTTGAAGATGCTGCTGCTGAAGCTAAGCCATGACGAGCTAGAGGTAGCAATGAAGTTCTGGTGTGGGATTAGAAGAGGAAGGAGTAGGTTAGTAATCTTGGCATAGCTGAGGAACAGCTTTGGGACACGAGGATGTGACCTCTTAGAAAGGTTGTTTCCTGCATTTGTCAGTGATTAGGAGTGAGCAGAACAGTGGCAAGATTTGTGTGTAAAACCTAGCTGTAATAGCAAATCCAGGCCAAAGAAGCAGGGATGGGTGTCAGCAGGCACACACTATGCTGGCAGATGCAAGGCAGCACACGTCCAGTTGCTCGCCTTCATCAGGCCAGCTGCAGTTGGCAACTTGTGTCACAGAGCAGTGAGGAGAGGCTGCTCCGAAGGCAGGGTGAGCTGGGAGCCAAGGGTGATCCCAGCCTAGGCAGTGCTCTCACTGACCAAGGCACAGTCCTGCAGCTCCTGAGCATGGCAGGCAGAGGCAGGTGCTAGTAGCAGAGTCCATCCACAGCTCCAGCCAAGGCAAAGTAATGAATCAGGCCTGGGGTTCACCCAGGAAGTCCTACCAGGAGCAGCAAGAGATAGGGCTGGAGACATTGCTGCAGCATAGGTCTGAGGTCCATCCAGGAGATGAGGCTAAAGACAGGCAGACCTACAACATGGCTCGGGAAGAGAGTAAGTTGCCAAGGCTGAGCTTAAATGGAGCCCTTGGGGTGGATGGTGTGGGTGGAGGCCCCAAGTGAGACCACTCAGGGCAATTAAGGCCTATTGGTGCCATCAGGACCCTGACAGTTTTGCTTAATGTACAGACCCTTTTCACATGGGGTAGGATCATCTGCGTAGGGTGGTATAGCCCTTCCGCACCAGCTGGTCCTTAGCGACAGCCTTCCTTATACGCTCCTGTAACATCTGTCTGCCCACACTCATGATGGGGAACATGTGTTCGCATCCATCAAGAAAGGATTTAGCACCATCCACGCAACAGCACTGGGAAAAAAACCCAAAGCAACCACAAAAAATAAAGTAAAAAACACCAATTCCCTCAAACTACATTAAAAATAATGCAAATGCATTTCCACTTCTCCTGAAGAACAATAAAAAAGAGCATGTAATGGGAATACCACTTACTGTAGTGCATAACTAGCCCGTAGGAGTTGCCGATGGTGTGTGGAGGATGCAAACCCAGAAGAGGCCCAGACATTTGTGCAGTGGAAGGGAAAAACCACAGTTACAGCAGGCAGGATTTTAAAGACAGCATGTAATTTTTGAACCTTCCTGGCTGAAGGCATGCTGGGAAGGAGAAAAACAGTACTCTCCGGGTCTCTTAGCCCCTAATTGTCCATTACAATGTTTCTTGGCCTTCTTTTCTTAAAGTCTTCAATTTTGGCCACCCTGAGCACTGGAGAGGCAAGTCAGTTCTCTCCGTCTGGGCAATTCATGTACTAAGGGAGTGCTTTATTTCCCCAGCACTCCAAAAGGTGCTGCAGGATCAAACAATAAAGTGTATTTTCTGTCCTGAGGAGTGAGCTGTGCAGACGGGAGAGAACACAAAACCAGGCAGGCAGCCGGGAACGGTGATCAGCAGAGAGCGCAAAGGCAGCACAGGGGCTCATAAATATAATGTTTTGCTGTTACTCTGGAATGGCAAAGACATGTCCTTGTAGGATCAAAACTGTACAGATTGCTTTATTATTTTCAGTCCAATGAAATCAGCTGGAGTGGAGGAAGAAGTGGGGGAAACAGCAGGGAGGAACAGCGGGGACAGAGGGTTGGTACCATGAGGGCGCCCTGTGCTCGAGGCTGCACAAACCCCAGTCCCAAACCGGTGGAGTTGGGTGATGCCTTGGAAGCACAGTGCGGGTGGGCGAATTGGGGGTCTGTCCTTGCAGCCACGGCAGGTCCCACTGGTGCTGAATGGAGATCTGGCAGCAGGGCCCCTCCAGCTCACTGCAGCCTGCTTCACAGCGCTGGGACCCCGCAGAGCCCCATGCCTCTCCCTGCCCCTTCCCTGGTCCACGGTCCACTCTGCTCCCCTCCCTGGTGCCAAAAGGAATGAGAGCCCACGCTCACCCTATCCACCCCTCCAGCTCTCAAGGAAACAGCACAGTAACTGCCATGCCCATAGGCGGGTTGGTCACTTATTCCCCTACTGCATTTAGTGATTTATTTATTTGATGTAGAAGCCTTCATGGGCTCCCCCCACCCCTCGTATCCTTTTGCCATCTGTCCATTCGTTTGGAAATCTGTTCCGGCTGACCTCAAGCTGACCAGCGCTTCCCTCTTCCCTCCATCCTGCCATGGGCTCCTCCAGACGTCCCCAGCTCGGCTCAGGGGCTTTTAGCTGACTATGCAAATGTCGCCCAGCCAGCTGGTGTCTGCCTCCCAGAAACACATGTTCAAACGCCCCCTGGACAGCCACGGGGGAGGTGGGGGCAAGTCCCCGTGCCCCGGCCCGGGGGCTGTGCAGAGAAAGTTACTTCGCCAGGAATTATTTTAACAAACAGATGGGAGGAGGGAAAGAAGTCCGTGGAACAGAGAAAATAACAGCGCAGTGCATCTGTGTGAGCATGTGTAGGTGTGGGTGTATGGGGGTCCCAGGTGAGCGTGTGGGAAGTGCAAATGACATCACTGTGTGAGGATGGGTGGTGGTGGAAAGAGTGTGTGAGAGAGATGTGCAGATCAGGGGAGGATGTTGCTGATGATAGTTTTATGGCCTTCTCCTCTTAATGACATCTTCTGCAGCATGCAAAAGGGGCTCTAATACCACAGCATAAAGGAGATAAATACAGCTGTCACAGGGCCAAACAGCAGGCCCATGGAAACAGCCCCCCAAGAGACTTACTAAATCAAGGCAAGGCCAGGAGATCTCATTTAAATTCTTGGAGAGCTCTTTTCTCCATCACCTAACATGTAACTGTCCACCACATTCTCTAGGTCTCCATTCGCATGGAGGGAGACGGTGGAGATGCTGAAACTGGAGCTGAGGATTTGGGGAGGGATTTGGGGATGAACCAAGGAGAGAAGACAGCAGAGGAGCATTGCTGCAGCACCCCACCAGGGCTCATAACCACTGTAGGACATACCTGTCCAGCCAGAGAGCCACTCATATGTAACAGTCCAGCTCACTTGGATATCTCTGCAGGACAAAGGCTGTGACAGTCATTTCCCGAAGTGCTGACAAGGAACAGGATTAACGTGATGATGCCTGCTAGGTCTTTGCTATGCTTAACATGAGAGCAAGGCTTGGAGAGAAAAGGACGGAGCATCCACAGTGCCTCTTATGGACCTCCTTACCAATTTGACAGCTCTGCTGCTGCACCCAAAGGCTAACGCGTCCCCAGTTTCTCAGGCAGAAAAGAGAGGTTGAGTGTCTGCATGTAATTATACAGGGCTTGGCCTCTCTCTCCACAAAGTTGAGAAACTCCTTTTCTTTACCTCTTTCAGATGCTCTTCCTCATCTGACTTTAGGTGTCTGGTTATTTATTTCTGGGTGTTTACTGGTAACATTTGAGCAGGGAGACGCCAAGGCACATATCACTGCCTTCTCTAGGCTAAAGAAAAATCAGGATATTGGTTCTTAAAATTTAACAAGATTCTTCCTTTAATAGCACTCAAAAGTAGAAGAAGCCAAGGTACCTCTCTTCCCCAACCTGTCACAACTGCAGCTCTGTCCCTCTGATAAGGACCCCTTGGGCTCCCTGGGAGAAGGCAGGATGGCAGCTCCAGATGTAGCTGACAGATGATGCTCTTCCTGGCCATAGGCAAGAACTGTGAAATGGTGAGCTGCCAGGAGCAGCTTAAGGAAAAAATGAAGAGTGTATGTGCAAGGAAAACTGGGAGGTTAACAGCATCAATACAGAGCATAGGGGAGCTGCTGGACATTGGAGATGTCTCCTTTGTATCCTGCCCACAGGTGACAATGAAGCCTGTCCCTGAGCCAAGCCTAACGGTAGAGAAAATGACCATTGTGTGAAAGAAACCTAGACAGTGCCCCAAGCTCCTTTCCACTGAAATTAACAGGACACAAACGAAGGTAACCAGGGCTCAGCTTGTTCCCCAAAATGTACTTGAAGTCTGGGGTAAAGAGAGCCAGTTTTCAAGGATGCAATGGACTGGTTCTGCTCGCCTTCATGTCCATCTCGTCTGGATTTAGAGTGGCTCCCAGGATGTCACTGGGTTTTAGAAAGACCAAAGCGGAATATGTGAATGGATACTGTCATTCCTTAGGTGCACATTTGATGTGGTTGGGTTCAGCATAGGGACATACAAGTGGTGGTGCCTGGGTTTTTTTAACCGAAGAAGAAATTTGGGTTGTTTTTGCGCTACAGCAAGGCTCAACAGAGGCAAAGCCTGTGGAAATCACAGGACAGGTCAGCAGAGAATATGAGCATAGAACCAGATCGTCTTGTTTCACATATGCTAGATGCTGTGTCATAGGTCTTGGTCATCCTGGAGATTATGGGGGAGGTACCTGACAGACTTAGTTCATTCAGGATCAGAGGCTTGGGCTAAGGGGAACAAGGCAGCTCTGTATTGACTGATCCAGTCTTTGGAGCAAGGACTCATGAGTCCATGCTTTGGGCACTATAAGAACAGCTGAATGTCGCTGGACAGTTTGAGGCTGAGAGAGATGATCTTCATCACCAACCTGCTGTAGCTTCTCTGGGGCCTTCGGCCCAACCTCCATGGCAAGCATGGCAGAAGCACAGCAGAAGCACACCATGACAGGCTGTCAGGAGCACAAGATAAACAGGCTGTACTGGCTTAGTCCAAAGGGCCATCCAATTCACTAACTTGCCTCCAACAGGCAGACTGGGAGCAGTACTGAAACAGGGCAAGCACCGTTGTGAGGCTTTAATGTGAAAGAAAGAGAGACTGTATCCCACTTCTTCCAGAGCCAAACAAGCATCAGCAAAGCACAGCATGAAGCCAAAAAGAGCAGAAGTTACCTGCACTCGGGATACACCCATTTTCCTCACAGTCTTTGATAGGATCTTTGTGCCTTGTACTGCAGTCCTCTCCTGAGTATCTCTCAGCAACATTTTCATTGCTACATGGCTTTCTCCTGGTAACCCCAACATCCTGAGATCAGAAGTCACCACCAAATAGGGCAAGAAGGCAACCACACAGCTGCACCTACACTAGTGAATTTACTAGGGCATGGGCTCTAGCACTGGCATTCTTTGAACATGGGCAGGCTCTTAGTGGGGTGCTGGTCCCCACCAGCCAGTGCCCTCCCAGGCACTGGCCAGCTGTGATTTGTCGGAGGGAGCACAGGCAACACACTGTTCCCCACAAGCAGAACAGAGGAGGCCTCATTGTGCTGTGGTGGAAGAGGTTTGGGACATTTCAGCATGAGCCGTGCCATACACCTTCAATTTGCTGGAATATACTTGTACAGGCATAACCACAGAAGCCCATCAAAGGATACCAAAGGGAGCCCATTTCAAAGAGAAACTCAGAAACTGCAAATCACTGGAGTGCCCTCCGATGCTCTGTGCTTAGCCAGACCCACCGAGCAAGAGCCAGCACCTGGGCCCGTAAATCCTCAGCCTAACCATAAAACCAGAACTGGAGCATCCAGTTTAACACGGGCCCAGGGAGTCGTTCTCTCCTGGCTGCCAGCGTGCAGTACTGGCTCGGCCTCGCAAGCAGCCGTGAGCCCTTCCCGCCACCCCACGCCAGCCAAGCACGGTGCGGGGTCCCCACCAGGCTCCCCCATCTCTGCAGGAAGGCTACGAAGCAGAGCACGCACGAGGAGGGGGAGTGGGCTGCGTCTCATGTCTCCTCTCCCTTTGTATGTACCTCCTGGTACGATTATTAAACGCAAATTACAAAAGATGTGACCCAAACGATCTTTATTTCTTCTTTCACCAAGCGGTGCCTGCAGGGTCCTGATTCTGAATTCCGTTTCAATTACCGATGCCATTTTAACACAAAGCAGGCTTCTGTCTGCAATTACCGGCACCAACGGCGGCGCAGAGGCAGCTCCGGTGGCAGAACACAAAAGCCTGGCATCTTCTGCCTGTTTAGAAACTTTCATTTGCCGTGATTAAAGGCAGAAGATGCGGGAGTCGTCTATCTGCAGAAGCGCACTGTACGCTGCACGCGCTCCTTCGCGGTACAGTCCCTGAGAAACCAGCCCTCAGCGCTCACCTCCAGGAATCACTCAGAAGGACTTTAACTGATGTTCCAGCCGATATTATGCAGACAGACTGACAGAGTTAACCCCATCGTGCCTTAGCTTAGCAAGGGAACTCTCTGCTTTTACTACTGGGAAAGCCGAGCAGCCTGAACTGCAGAATAGAGATGCTGGTGCGGGCTGGGGCACAAGGCGATGCAAAGATGAGTGTTTTCCTTTCACACTGGCAAGATGAAGCACTACTTCACTATTTAGAAAATACACTCTCTTCACTTGCAGCTGAAATGCAGCTTCCTGTAAGTACGAGGGTAGAAAATGCTATATATAATACTGACACAAATTAACACAGGGAGAGGTGATGAGGAATCCCAGAGCCAGATTCAACTGGTAACAGGAGACACACACATCTGCTGGAGTTGGCAATTACCTCAGACAGGGGTCGACACCTGAAATCTGTGGGGCAGGGACCCAGCTTTGCATCTTGTTGCAAAACCAGCAGCTCTATCTGCACAGCATCCTCTAGTTCTCACGCAAAATTCACAGCCACTGCAGTTTTGACAGCTAAAGTCAAACACAATGCAATTCAAAGAGTACATTTCCATGCAGCAACTGCACATCGCTCCCTGCAGCTGTATCCAAGAGCCCCTGCTCTGCCTCGAGCTGGGGCACTGCCTGTGAGCTGACCCACCGATAGCCACACACACGCCCCAGGGTCACCAGGCCCATGGCTGAGGAGGCAGACACCGCCTCTCTTCTGCCCCATTATCCAGGTTAATTTTTGCTGCTGCTTCTTCAGTGCACGTGGCTATGCCTCTTTGTCCTTCAGCCACCTCCACAAGCTCATCTTGCTTGTGCGTGAGCTTTGAGTTTATTCTTATCTTCCAGACCCTTTCCTTCCTTTCTGTCCAGCTTCCACCGATGACACCTGCTTTGTTCCCCCTCGCTCCCTTTTCCCACACCATCCATAATCTACCAACCATTTTCCATGAGCTCTTTAATGCCACTGCTCTCAATGGAGTTTCCACAGACCCAGAAAGAAGCTGATCACAGGTGCTGCCGGCTGGTGAGAGGTGCTGTTCACGTTTATTTTGTTACCCGGTTTGCTCCTTGCCCCCTTGCCTGTTCCTTGCCATGTGGCTTATTTTTCTCAGGTGATGGTTTATCTTTCCTGTATGTTTGTTCAAACACGAGTGCACAGCACCAAGCCCACACAGCAACACGTGCAGTGTGAGTGCACAGCCGGGGCAGCCCTGGCAAGGCCAAGCCGGTGCGGCAGGCAGAGATGCTGTATCCCAGGGAAGGCCGTGCTGCGGCTCAGCAGCAAGGGATGGGCAGCTGAAGTGCCTCGGCTGGATTGGTGTGGGCACGGGGAATGCCAGCCATGGAGGCCCTGGCTCTCAGAGGTGACGTGGTGCCCGCCAGAGCTGCCTCTGTCCCCTGGGAACAGAGGGACCCTCAGGAAGATACTGTCATCCTTCTCCTTTAAAATGCTCCCATAGCTTGCATGGATGAAACAAGTCTTGAGACTCTTGGCCACAAAATACAACTTAAACAGGTGGTTTGTAGGTCAGGAAGGCAGTTCATACCCCCTTGCTTCACAACACCAATTTTCCAACAAGTCCCTGGGGCCCCTCAGGCTGCATGGTCCCACTGGGGAGTGAAACAGGGACATCAAATCTCACAACCCCAAACAACTGGAAAGGTCTCTGCCCCGGCCGTGGCTGGTGTCCAAACTGCCGCTGGTTTTCCCCATCCCACCCCGTGGCAGGGCAGCACGTTTCACGTGGTCCCAGCCGAGCTACCGTCCCTGGGAGCCGGCGGAGGGTGAGGAGGGGGCAATTTACAGCCGTGGTTATTGAGTGGTGTGTGAGCCGTTTGTCACACTGAGCCCTGGCACCTTGTTCTACCTGTGTTGTGCATGTTTTATTGGTGTTGAGCAGAGGGAGGCCAGAGCAGAGGGGAGTCTGGGAGGAAAGGCACTCAAGTGAAAAATGAACCAAGCCAAACAGGATTGAGAAAGAGCGAGAGAGAGAGACATGCAGGGGAAGGGGGTGAAGGGGCCAGATTATAAAACACAAGACAAATGTCCCCACTGGCAGCAGGGTTAGGGAAAGAGGGAGAGGGAAGAAATGAGGGGGAGCAGGGGAGGAAAAAGAAAGAGAGAATAAAGACACTGCCTTGTGGCCAGCACTATCCTAGTGGGATCGGGGATGCACATGTAGTCAGAAAAATAATTCTCAGTTTAGCAAAGCAAGAAGAGGGGGGCAGGAGCGGAGGAAAGCTACAGATCCAAATGGAAAGTGCCCCAGGGTGTCCAATCTGCTGGGTTTTAAAAAAAAAATAATAATTTTGCCTCATCCCCCTCCTTCCCCCACCGGGAAGCTGGCTCCTTCCCCGTCCCCCCAGCCGCCACCACCAAAAGGAGTGGGACCGGGGAGAGAGCAGAAGGTCTGTTTAGAATTTCACATCCCTTCCATCCTGCTCCCTCAGTGCTAAACTTTCAAGACAAAAATCATAAAACGAGGTGCTTTGTTGGTGAGGCAGATTCAGAGATCTTCCTGTTAGGAACAAGAAAGGGAAGAGAGAGACAGAGAGTGAGACAGAGAGATAGTGAGATGGAGGGCTGGCTTTGTGCTTGCAACAAGCCACTAAAGGTGCATTTTTAATTAAATTTATACAAAATGTGTCAGTTTTATCTCTATGTTTCAAACCTCACTCTTTTCTATCAAAGTAAAGTATTGATCTTCACTGCCCCGAAGCTACCTGACTGAATTAAACAGAATAAATAGAAGAAGGACTGAAAGGGCTTAGAAACAACTGCAGAGAGGCGAATGTTTAATGGCTCCACAGTCATTTGCTGCAATTAAAAAACAAAACCGTTTAGAGGGGCTGTTAACACCTTGAAGTCTGAAAATCCTCACTTCAAAAAAGCCTCAAAACAGCTTCCAGGCAAAACATTTTAATTGCCATAAATACTTCCAACCTCAGCCATCACTGGTGCGCGTGCACGTTGTACAGACAGACAAACAGATCCCTGGGCCCGACAGGACAGAACTCACTCAGCTGGTGCGTATGGGTATGCTCTATACGGCACAGAGACACCTAAAGTCTGGGAAAGGCATGTATCCAGTATGACCTGGACAGATATCCACTTCATGCGAGGAAAAAACCCATTTATCTGAGAAGTTAAGCATGGACATTTTAGACCTACACACGTCTGTATTCCGGGCCTGTTTGCCTAATGTGACGTTGCCTATACTGAACATTATTCTCCAAACTGGTCATACTCAATTGCATGTCATGCAAGTCAGTGGCATCTTACAAAGCGCTCTCTGCGCCTGTCTTATGTCACAAGAAGCCGTTACAGACTTTGTGCCACAACCAGTCCTACTCAGTTAACTAAGTGTATTGGGACTGGGATACCCTGTGTCAAGAGCCTACAGCAAGTGGGACAGACAGGGCCCACAATTTTGTTAAAGACTCTTGACCATCATGTGACTTAGAAAAACAACCCCACATTTGCTTAATCTTAAGGCATGTGTTACTGTGTGACTTACCAAAGCCTTTCTGAATGGCCTGTGCATCTCTCAGCATGGAGATTTCCCATCCCTACTTTGTGGTCCTCTTCCGCTCAGTTCAGCAGAAGAGCTTGATTTTGAGGACTCTGGAGAGACAGACTCTGTAGAGCCCTATCAGCTTCAGACTTCCAGAGTTTGCACTGGAAAATAGCTTGGCACATTCACAACTCATCCCTCTCCTTGTTTCTGGGATAAGGCATACAGGCTTACGGTTAAGAAGCCATTTTTGCAGGAGATTATTACAGTTTCCTACCTCAGCAGATGTACTACCAGGTGGGCAGTGTGCTGTGCTGTTCCTGGGGAAGGTGATTTGTACTCAGACTATGAAGTTTTACCTTGTGTTTTTGAAAATCTGGAAGGAGGTCTATAGCCTGAAACCAGCTTTTGGCTGGAAATCAAAATAAACAAATATACCTTGTGCTTCATCTCAGTTAATTAGTGAAGTAATGTGGCTGCAGCACTGGATGGGTGTTTGGAGGGGCTGGATTCGGTTCCTAGCTGTGTCACAGCCTCACCATGGGACCCTGGAGAACGTTCATTATCAGCCCACGGCTCTGGTCCCTGCGTATGAAATGAAGCGCATCCAATTCCCTTCACACATGGACAGACAGGATCTTAAGTCTTGGTCACCATGGGCTGGAAAGCCATGGGAGTAAGAGTATCTCTGCGGGGCATAGAGCAATACAGAGGGGCAAAACCAGAGGTGGCTTTAAAAGAGCTAGCTCAGATCCCTGAAGAAGAGGAGCCACAGCACTCAGCTGGGAAAATCCAGGCTGCTCTCATCCCTCTGGGTTAGATGGAGTTTGCTATCTGGACTAGCTTCGAGTGAGCTCAGGCACAGCTACAATAGCCTGAACGATTTTCACCCATTTATTTAGTGGGTTGATTCACAAAGCCGTACAGCCATCTGTACTCATAACCTCACAGGCCACGGGGAGCCACAAGCTCAACCCCAGTCTGGCTTTGGAGCTCGAAGCACTTAGAAGGTTGCTTGAATTGGACCGAATTCCTTGGCAATTTCCCAAGGCGCTTTTCTGGCTTTGCAGGTAGTTCTGCTGATCAGGGTAATGATCAAAGCAAGACTTCAGCCTATCACATGGACTGCACGTCCCTCATTTTCGTCTGATTCAAAATGTCCCACAACACCAAAAAAGGTGTCCCTCATCATTTCAGGGCCAAAAACCATTCTGAGAATTTTCCTTACTTGGATCTGAAGGGGGGGATGATTTTTGCTGAAGGAGCAGGGTCAGATAATAAAAGTTCTGACCAGTTATTAGTACATCAGTTTAGGCAAGTGAGCCCTGCATTTTCTCATCTTTCAAACATTTTGTTCAGCATTAAGTAATGAGGAAAAGATTTTCTGTGAACAGCAGGACATTTCACATGGAAGCAACAGCCTGAACATCACCATGCACAATTCTTGCCTGTTGTTGTTACAGAATCACAAGTTTCTAAATGATCTGCTAAGCCATGCACGAGTTTGTATTGTGGCAGCTCCCTCACCAACATCTGAACTGCAGGTTAACGTTCATCCCACTCAGCTGAAATGCTCAAAAGCAACAGAAGCACAGGGACAGGAGACAGCGTGGCTCTGCTTGACAGGATTTCAGAGCTACGCTCTCGCTTGAGCATCCGGAAGTTCTGCCCTATACCCTTCCTGGGTCTGCAGCCTCTCAGGGATGGAACAGCCCTACAAATCTGAGCCAGCTGCCATATTCTGTAGCAGAGGGTACATACGCATTCAGTCAACACTGCAACTTGTGCATCTGAAATGAACCGTTTGGGAAGCAAAGAATATGCATTTTTAGCGCTAAGGTTGAATACTCCTGCTGCTTACGGCCAAGCTCCTGCTGCTGCACTTCAGAGCGTTTTGCTTTGTTACGGACACCTGATTAACACTTTCTAAGCATTTCAGCCCACACTCCAGTCACTTTACAGATTGCAATGAATGCAGATTTGAGTTTATAGGTTCATAAAAGTATGAATTAGCACAACAATTTTCCCGCAGCCTATTTGCAAAGCCCTTCTTCGAGTGACCTGTCCTTTCAGACAACACAAATATTTCAGCTCAAGCGAACTGCCCAGCAAGGCATTTTTAAGAGACTAGGACGAGATCTGTGGCCCCAGGAAGCACAAAGCAGGAGCATCACTGTGAAGCCCAGCACTCGCATCTCTTGGCAGCATTAGAAAATGCTGAGAAGCGAAGTGTTTTAGGAACTACAGCAATCCCAGCAGCCCTGGCAGCACCACCCATACAGGCACTGAGCCTGGCATTGCTAGAGCCAGCCATGCTAAGCACAGAAGGGTGCACAGAGCTCCCCTGCCTGCCTTGCACTGGGGCAGTGGTGCCTCTCGCCTGCAGCACAGACGTAGTTGCACAGCCCTGCACCAATACACTGGGTGAGACACAGACACCAAGATGAGCACATCACAGCTCCCTAATCCTGTGCTCCTCTGCACACATGTGCCTTAATCTCTTCCAGCCTCTACTCTGACATCCCACATCTTCGGGCTGCGGAAAACACTGTCATCCAGTAATCTGCCCCCTTTCCAGCTCTCTGCATATCACTGGCGTGATCAGTCCTAACTCTGCATGGAGGAGGGGGTGGCTGACCAAATTTGTTTAATTAAAAGAAAAAGGATCAGGTTTATTCCAGATAAGCAGGCAGGATTAAAATAGGAAGAATAGACAAGGGGCAGCTGTCAGCACTCCAGTCGATCCAGCATGATTATTAATAATGATAAGCAGGAGAGCAGGGCTAATAAAAGGATAATGAAGTGGTCCTGAAAGTGACAGGAGATGAAGCCTGATAAGAGGGCCTGTGGCCTGGAGCTGCTCTGCCTGCAGTGAGGTCTGCACGGAGAAGCCTGCTAGGGCAGACCCAGGTAGCGGGGCACTGAGAGGAAAGGTTTCATCTCCCCAGGGACCACAGCAGAGATTAATGGGCTCAGGAGCTCTGGATGTCCATGTCATGCAGCATTCATGACTGAATCAATCAGGATGGTTCCCAGGCTGCGGCTACAAGGAGTGCAGGTCGTCCCCCCAGATAAAGCATGGCCCTGGGAGGACTGGTCTCACCAGGGNACCACAGCAGAGATTAATGGGCTCAGGAGCTCTGGATGTCCATGTCATGCAGCATTCATGACTGAATCAATCAGGATGGTTCCCAGGCTGCGGCTACAAGGAGTGCAGGTCGTCCCCCCAGATAAAGCATGGCCCTGGGAGGACTGGTCTCACCAGGGCAGCCAGTCATGGATCCCTCATGGTGCCCCACATCTGGGACCCTGCCTTGGCCCTCACTCAGCGCTGCACAGTCCCAACACAACCCAGGGCTGAGATGCTCCATTTTGAAAGGGAGAGCAAGCAGGAGAAGCTGCTGAGGTGTGGGGGCAG
>VZSC01018601.1:6783-35705 GCA_013398225.1 Steatornis caripensis
AGCTCCTCCTGTTTATTCCCCATACTGCGTGCATTGGTGTACAGGCACTTCAGGGAGGTAGTCGAGCACGCAGGTCTCCCTGGAGGGGCGCACAAGGATCCAATGTCTTCATACCCATCCTTGAGGTGGTTGAACGCCTGCTTCTCATTTTGGGAGGCAGGCGAGAAACCTTTTTTGCTGCCTTGATTGTCCTTGCTTATTCCCCAGTCAATTGCAATGGCATGAGTATTGCCATTGTGGACCCCACCCCCCGTAATAAAGTAGTTAGGAGTAGCCAGAATGGATTTACCAAGGGTGAATTGTGCCCGACTGACCTGATAACTTTCTGTGGAGAGATGACTGTCTGTATGGACCAAAAGGAAGCAGCAGATATTGTATACCTTGAATTTAGCAATGTCTGTGACACAATTCCCTGTGATCTCCTTATAGCCAAACAAGGACTGGGAAGACAAGGAAGGAAAAATTGCCTCTTATGTGAAACAGCAGCAGCAATTCATGGAATTCTGTCCAGGGATGGATAGTCAGCCAGTTAAGAGCATAAGGGTCAGCACTACCAGACAGACCAACATGGGGAATGATACTGTGATATCTACTACACACTGCCTGATCAGGAACAGATAATAGAATCCTAGAATCATTCAGGTTGGAAAAGACCCTTAAGATGATCAAGTTCAATGATAAACTGTGTCCCTAAGTACCACATCTACACATCTTTTAAATACCTCGAGGGATGGTGACTCCACCACTTCCCTGGGCAGCCTGTTCCAGTGCTTGACAACCCTTTCGGTTAAGAAAAGGCTTTTCCTAATACCCGGTTTAAACCTCCCCTGATGCAAATTGAGGCCCTTTCCTCTCATCCTATCGCTTGTTACTTGGGAAAAGAGACCAACCTTCCCACCACGCTACAACCTCCTGTCAGGTAGTTGTAGAGAGTGATGAGGTTTCCTCCTTTTCTCCAGGCTGAACAACCCCAGTTCCCTCAGCTGCTCCTCATCAGACTTGTGCTCCAGACCCTTCACCAGCTTCATTGCCCTTCTCTGGACACGCTCCAGCACCTTAATGTCTTTCTCGTAGTGAGAAACTGTAATACAAAACTGTATTCAAGGTGCGCCCTCACCAGTGCCAAGTACAGGGGAATGATCACTGACCTGGTGCTGCTGACCCCACCATTTCTGATACAAAGACAGAAGACGCCCTTCCAGGTGACTTCACACACCTCATCCCCTCTGCAAAGCACAACTTGCCCGTACTACACAGCTGCCACCACGCAAAGGCTGCCCATGGCAGTGCGCGCATGCCCTGCGCTGCAGGCCAAAGCACCGTAGCAGCCTGCGCTCTCAGGGGACCATGTACCAGCAAGGACCAGCCTTTGTTAATGTCCAGTTTCCCCCGTGCTCACCACCAGCACCCCCAGCATTGGTGCTCTGCCATCAGTGCCCTGCTTGCCTCCTCCTGCCCTTGCCTCCCACCACCTCCTGGGACCCCACACGCTCCATCCAGCCCAGGCTAGGGGGCTTGTCCCAGCCCCTCAGAGGAGATGAAGCAAGCCTCCACACCACCTTGGCTGGGCAGAATTACTTCCTCGCACCTCCACCCGCCCCACCTCCTTGGTCTCCCAGTCTGCTGGCCAGGACAAGAGGCACCGATGCTGTGGACCATGACACTGACAGGACAAAAGGAGATGGGAGGCTGGCCCTACGCTCATTAACACCCATCCAGCCAATTTCCACATCATGGGGCAACATGAAGGGCTTCTGGAGGAATATGATCAGCCAAAGGAGGAGTAGGGAAAATGTGAGCCCACTGATGAGTGGACAGGAGATTTCTGATGAAGGACGTTGAAAAGGCCAAGGTAATCAATCATTCTTCATTGCAGCCTTTACTGGTGAGAGCAGCCTTCGGGCATCCTGGGTCCCTGAAACCAGTGGGAAAGTCCAGACCAAGGGGGACTTACACTTGGTGGAGGAGGATCAGGGAACATTTAAGCAAGGTGGACATACACAAGTCCACGGGACGTGTTGGAATGCACCCACAGTTGATTAGGAAGTTGGCCATTGTCACCAGTCTCAGTCATCTGTGAAAGGTCCCGGTGAGACCAACTTGGAGGGGAGCAGGGGGAAGATTCCTGACAGCTGGGAAGAAACAAATGTCACTCCTATGTTCAGTAAAGGCAAGGTGGAAAATCAAAGGTACTGCAGGCCGGGCAGCCTCTCCTTGATTGCTGAGGTGATGCATGGAGCAAATAATACTGAAACCCATTTAGAAAGATATAAAGGCCGAGCAGCTGATTGGGCATAGTCAGCATAGATTTACAATGGGAAATCGCGTTTGACTAACCTCATAGCCCTCTACAGTGAGGTGAGTAGCTTGGTGGGCGAGATGAACGGTGGCTGTTTATTTCAGTAGAGCTTTTGGCACCGTATCCCATAACATCCTCACAGACACTGAAGTAGCAGGGACTAGGTGAAGGGACAGGGAAGTGGGTCAAAAAGTGGCTGGACTGCTGAGCAAAACCGGTTTTGATAGCCACATGAAGACCACATAACTGGAGGCTAGTGAGTGGTGGTATGCTGCCGAGTTCAGTACTGGGGTCAAGAGTATTGAACGTCTTCCCTCAGGACAGGACAGATTGCGTGCTCAACCAGTTTGCAGAAGATCAAGAATTGGGAAGAGTACACTGGAGGGTTGTACTGCCCTTTGGAGAGACAAGGCTAGGCTGCAGAAATGGACAGAGAGGAAATCTCATGAAGTTTAGCAAAGGAAAATGTTGAGTCCTGCCGCTGGGTAGCAGTAAACCCTTGCACCCAGAGAATTTGAAGTCTACATCCTTGGAAGCACTCAAAACCTGTCTGGACATAGCCCTGAGGAATGTTTTCTAGTTGACTTGCTTGAGCAGGTGGTGTTGCATTAGAGATCCAAGCTCTAGCTGGAGTAGTACTCCAGAGGTTCCCTTCCAAGCTCTACAGTTCTGTGGAGAGATATGAAGTGGACAAGTGGGCAATGAGAGCAGATTAAAAACTGCCAGGTCTGTCAGGTTCAAAGGGTTATAATCAGCAGTAGAACATCCAACTTGTTGCTGGTTACAAGGTGTCCCTTAGGCGTCTGTACTAGTACCAGTACTATTTAGTATGTTAGTAATGCAGTAAATGATGATACGGAGTGCATTCTCTGCAGTTTTATGTATGATACCAAATTGGAGGACATGGGTCATATGCCTGAGGACAGGGCTGCTATTCAGAAGGGCTTGTGCAGGTGGAAAAATGAGTTGAGAGCCGCTACATGTAGTTCAAGAGAAGCAAATGCATAGTCTTATATCCAGAATGGAGTAGCTCCATGCAACAGTCCAGACTGGAGACCAGTTGGCTAGAAAGCTGCTTTGTGGAAAAAGGCTTGAGTGTCATGGTGGACGAGAAGTTGAGCATAAGGCAAAAAAGTATCCCTGTGGAAAGGAACACCCACTGCATTGTACGCTACATGAGTGTAGCTGGCAGACTGGGCAGCGGTCCCTCCCCTCTATTTGATTGTGGTAGGACTGTAGCTGGAATGCTGTGTCCAGTTCCGGGCTTCCCAGTAGAGGAAAGGCATGGACATACTGGAGCAAGTCCAGCAGAGGGCCACCAAGCTGGTTAGGGACTGGAGCATATGACGTACAAGGTAAGAGAACCATATTTGTTCACCGTTAATGAAAGAAGGCTAAGGGCAAACCTTACTACTGTCTGTAGCTACCTAGAATGGCCTAGGAAGATGGAGCTATTCTTGCTTCGGAGATGTCCAGTGGAAGGATGGTGGGCAACAGGTGTAAGTTGCATCCCAGAGAACTCTGACTTGCTGTGTGGGGAAGAGGGGGGAATTTCACCATTGGGGTGATAAAATGTTGAAGCAGAGTGTGGGATCTCAGTCCTCGGAGGTGTTCAAAACTCAAGGGCACTGAACAGTCTTCTCTTTCTAGATCTGCTTCAGGCAGAAGGTCGCACTAGGTCTGGAGATCTCTTACAGCCTACATAAGTATGTGTTTACACAGTCATGAGTAGGAGGGATTTTAAAGCTAGGAACAGTAAAACTGTAGATGTACAATAAATTATTTGAGCTGTATTCAAAACCATGTCATTCAGTCAGTTGTTATTTTTCCTCTTTGAGAAATAGCTTTGGGAATAAGTCAATAGAGTTGCATGCCTAGGTTTTGATATACATGAATAACTGTGCTATACTGTAGATCTACCTTCCAAAGACTGTGTGGAAGAGCATCATAAACAGTATTGAATATAGGCAGCTAGAGCAAGTGCTTGAGAAATATACTCTGTGTAGCAGTACCTTACCTCTACTTGTCTGGACAGTGGAATTTAATACTACTATAATTGATAAACTTACGGATATTCTGTTCTGTGCTAGTTTGTAGTATTGAACTGGTACTACCAGTAAATAGACCTCTTTCAGAGAAGATGTAAACAAGTACCCCTTTTTCTATGCAAAAATGGCAAAGATACTTGTATGACTGGAGGTGGGGAAGAAAGCATCGTGTATTTCTGGTTTTAACTGGTTGCACCATAGTTTTATCATCCTTTCCATATGAATATTAAAGCACCTTGAGCATTGGATTAGAGGAGAAAAAGGCTTGGTTGCTGTAACTTCAAGGTCAGGGGTTTGTCTCTTTTGCTTTTACAATTCGCGCTCTTTCTAGCTCATCTATCAGACTGTCATGGTAGGTGGTTGGATGTGCTCAGTGATACCTTTTACTTTTTTCTAATAATCAAGTTCCATGGAATTCCTCTTCTGTGATATCCTTGTAGGAGATAACTCCTCAGTAATTCATGAGCATTTTGTTTCAGAAGTATTATGAGTTTTTGATACAGAACAAATTCTTACTTGGAAAAACTTCTTTCCTTCCATTTCTGAAAGTAAAAACATTATATTAACATTGGAATAATGAGCAAAGACAATATTAGCAAAGACAATATTATTTCCACAGAGAAGTAAGAGAGTCTGAACAAATATAAATTATTCCTGGAGCAAGTGCTGGTGTGTGTAATTGCTCTCCAGTCAAGATAATAAGGATGTTGCTTCCCAGTGGAATTTACTTCATGGGAATTTCACTTACACCTGTCTACCAATATGTACATGTGCTCATCCTTAAAAGTGAATGATGACAACTTTTTTTAGTCAGAACTCAAATGGCCTAGTCTTCGTAGCTGAGATGGAGTAAAAGCATACGGAAGAAGTGATAGGCTGAATGAATGTCTGTTGGGATGCCTTTCTCAGTGTTTATGAGGTCTGAAGCTTGACTCTTGATATTCTTGATCAGTAACAATGAGGGAGGAACTCCTTGTCAGGAGACTACATAGCCATGTCTCCTCAGTATACACACTTTCCTAGAATATTCCCACCTACCACCTTTTCCTGACACAATTCTTAAAATATTGAGAAGGCAGGTTGGTACATTTACAGACTGAGTGCTGTTCTGTTCTTAATCTTCATAGCATTTCATGTTATTTTCACTGATACGTTGCTTCCATTCATGTTTGTGCTAAAATGAGAAACCCCATATTTAATCTAACTGCTTTCCCAAGTCAGTTTCCTGCTTGCTCCCCTTGTGGGGTCAGAGTATCTTAACTGAGCAAGCTTAACAGTGTCAGCATGAGGAAGCTGTACAATATGATACCTTTTTTTGTAGATAGCAAGCATAAAAGAACACTTAGAATTATAAGGGAAACGAAGAGAAAAATGCAGGGCGGAAATCTTACACTGTACAATTTTAATTTGGAATGAGAAAACAACTGACAGCAATTCCTACTGTTTTATTTCATTATGGTAACAGAAGTAAAGAATTTTTTTTTTACACCAAATACTGCTTTGGGTTGCATAAAAAAGGTAGGCTGCATTTGTTAAATAAAAGAGTCAGTAAAAATATCACCAGTTTCACTTTCAAGACTTGATCATTGACAAGATACTTAAATATAAACAGTTACCATGTGCTTTTTTCTTATGTGCTAGATTCTTAGCTACAAAGTGAAAACAGATCACAAACGCAGCTTTTTATTGGATTTGAGACAACTTAAGGAAAATATTAAAGTAGGTTCTAAGTAAAGGTTGTCAACTGTCTTAAAAATACGGCTTGCAGATGAAGCTTTTTCCTCTTCAGTCTTGCCTAAGAATTTTACTATCATTTTTTGTAAGGATGCAAAATAAGCTATTTTCACTTTTTAAAAAATATGGCTTGCGGATGAGACTCCATCTCCTTTCTGAATTCTGCATAAGTATTTGTATTGCTTATTTTAATAAAGATGCAACCTTTGCAGTAGTACAAAAAACAAATTAATGCAACCCTTATGCCTTAATTTATTTGAAAATTGAGCAGTGACAGCAAACTAAAACACTTATTGTTGTTATTATTCAAAATAATGACAGAAGTGTCAGCATGTTTCTGTGCTCATTTTGAAAATATTTATGTATATTCCAAACAGGTATTTTTGTTGGTTTTGTTGACGTCTTTCATCATCCCAACGTGTATTTCACTTTAGTGCATGAACTTGGGCCTCTTCGTTAAGCTTCCGCATAATTCATCTGAACATGAGACAGAAAAGAATGTTCCTGTAAGCACTGCATACCTTTTCTTTACATTTTGGCCATTCCAAGCTGAGGTACACTAGTATTTGCCGAATAAGATGGTCCTTGTGGGATCTCTGAGGCAGTTCTAGTTAATTTCTTGCTGTATACTAGCTAGTCTTTGTACTTTATTTATTCTGGTGAAGCAAAGAAGAGTATCTCCAGTAAATAGAATCTACTTAGTGCAGTAGATCAATACTAAACTGTCTCAATATCCTTAATCAACTGTTCTTTTTGGGACTCTTTCTTCTGAAGAAATTTCCCAGCAGAAATTAGGTCTTAGGTTCTTCACAGCTGTAACAGAAATTGTTCTTGAATAATGTAGTAAAGGTTTTATTCTTATTTCTTCTAATTGGAGGAGTTGAGGGGGGAGAGGAAAAGAAATTGGGACACCTTCTGTAAATGTCTTTATAGTCACTTGGAAACTAATTAATTCAGAATGGTGACTGCAGCTGCTATGACTCCTTTTTCCAGTTGATGTTTTTGTGTGTAAAATCTTATTTCCCCCATGGTTGCCTCCTGCTTACAAAAAAAAACCCCAAAACCATAAAGTCTGTTCTGGGAATGTAATACTAATGTAAATATGACTTCAGTGCTGGACAGACTCATTGGCACTTTTATTAAAGAATGGATTTAGTGAACATGTGGATGAATAGGATGGGACAGAATAATTGTACCTTTAGGAGAAGAAAGTCATGCTTTGCGGATCAGTGGGAGCTCTTTGTAGGAATAAATACATGCAGTGGATGTTGCTGATTGAGTCTGTGTATTGGTTTAAATTTCAAAAAGCCGTTGTCCAGATTTCACCAAAGCCTCTGGTGGTTTTTTGCAGGATTTTTTTTTTTTTAAAAAAAAAGCTGTTCATAGATACGAACTTTCTTCTTTTAATCACAGAGTTAAACATAGTAAGTGAAAGAGAGGAATAGACAGTTAGCTTTCATAGTGTTGGAAAGCTAACAGTGGAATTCTGTGGGGATCAATGCTGGAAGCGATTCAAAAGAAGAATGAATGATGGAGCTGGGTGATGCAAAATTTCAGGATAGTGAAGATACTAACAGTAAGACATTGCGCAATAATATTACAAAACTGACTAACCGGGAAATAAAATGACTAAAGAAATTCAATAGTGATAAATGCAAAGTAATGCATGTGGTAGTGGTGAGAATTACATGTCCAATGGCTCATTTTCACTGGATCGAAATCCGCTATTACAAGCGAGGAGGAAGATATTGGAGTTACCACAGATACGTGTGTGAAAATGCTATATTCTGTTTGGTGTCTTCGGGTAGAAGACAATCTATTCCTATTTAAATCAACTCATTTACCATATACTGCATAAGCCTTCTTAATGTATTAAAAAAAAAGGAAAAGAAAACTAGTAGAAGTATAGAGGAAAGTGTCAAGGATGATCAGAAATAGGGCATTGCATCTACAGAAGGTATAGCAAAATTGGAATAGGATTCCCCAGGATACATAGTGAAGTACTGATATTGGAGGTTTACATAATTTGTGTATTTATCCTGGGTAGTTCTTTTGCACTCTTTGTATCAGTATTTTGCTCAGGAGCTTCTAGCAGCAGCCAATTTAGAAGTCTGTGGGTACTGAAAGAAATCGTATTTTTTGTGTTTTGTTGCCAGATCTCTTCTTTCCATTTTTACCCCTCACCTTGGGTGAATGAGATAGCACATTTGTCTTGCACAAGTTTCAAGATCTCTAGGAAAGGACAAAAAGGAATTTATTTTCTTCCCCATGGAGCTTTAAGAAAAGACAGGAGGAGGAGTACTTTTCATGGAGATAGTGCATACTGGGAAAGGGAATGGGAAAAGGAGATTCTTTCTCCATTATTTCTAATCTTCGAACTCTTTTCTTTTATGCCCTCTGGAAGCAGACTAAGGGGCTGTGTATATAGCTTCATGTATTCACACTCTTCTACCTCTTCCTGCATCTCTTTAGGTTCTTCTGTCTTCATTATTCATTTCTGTTTCCGTACCTATTTCAAATCAGAATCTAGCAAGCGGGGATTATTAGCTGGATTGCATCTATTTGTCAGTCACTGTCCTCATTGGGAACGTTATGAGAATATAGCACATCCTTTTCCTGGCTGCTTTTGTGGCAGTCACGCTGGGTCAGGCTCCTGCTGGGAGAAAAGAGGTGAAACTTGAGAAAGAGGTGGCTTTCCGCTAGTTGTGCATAGCGTCCCCTTCTGGCAGGTAAACGCTGTTTTTCTTTAATTTTTACAAAAACAGTTCATCTGGCAAACACCGATACTGGCAATGATTGTGAATACCGGGGATAGTAATTCAAAACTGAAGATAGTTCCAGCCAACACAGGACTGCTTGGAAATATGTTAACCCTGAAATTGCATGTGGTTGTTATTTTAATATTAGAAAAACAGCATGGAACAATTTACTAGTACAGAGTGAAATTACAGATTGTACCAGTCCAAGTGAACACTGATGTTCTGATGTGCACTAAAAGATGTTTGAACAAAAATGAATATTCAAATAATGATAATTTTGGCACCATTGTGCTTGCTATAGTGAATAATCCAGTGAGCTTGGTTTTTTCTTCTTTTGTAACATTCCTTTTGAATGCTTGCAATTGTAGTTTAGTTTCATAATTCCTTCTACCTCTGAAACTGTCACAAGATTATAGACTTGCTAACTTTTTTTGATATCCTGTGGTAAAAATAGTGACTGTTGCTCCCTGAATGTGGCTACCGAATCAGATGTGAACCTACAAAATTAAACAATTCATTTAATCTGATTGACTAAATAAAATGCCAAGTTCACAGTGTTCATCTCAGTAGACTGATGTAATTGCTGGCATTTGAGTTGCATACCTCTTGAAATATTAAATTAGTTTATAAATGTGGCAGAAAAGAGCAGCCTATACTTGCCAAATAAAGTTTGGGTGTTTTACAACAGCTTAAACAAACTAGCCATGTTAACTCTTGTGTTAGTGAGTTGTTTTTTTCATTTTGGTTTGTTACTAAACTGCACGAATAAGTAGTCTTTGCCTCAGCTGCATGCTCTGCTTTTCAGACAGCTTGTACAGCATAGCAGAGTAAGGATATTTAGCTATATCATTTGGACAAAACTATGTTTATAGGAATATTGTATAGTTTTGTTTGGTAAGTATTTTAATAATTTTAATTTTCCAGAGAACATTAAAAACAGAAAACCATTAAATTTTGTAGTGTGAAACTTAATAGATGAAAACTCACGGGTTGACACTGAATTTCACTTGGATCTAAACTGAGACAGCAACACTGTAGACATTTAGTAATGTTTAAGATTGGTGCCAGCAAAAACCTGACACCAGTGTAGCTTACAAAAAGAACAATTGCTAGACAAGTTCCACTTGGAATACATTCTTATACTGCCAATGATTAACTGCGCTTTTCGAGTGCTTTTTTAAACAGATTGGTAATAGTTAATTCCCATCAAAATCAAATGCCATATATTCAGCTAAAATGAGGTGGTTGTTAAGCTTTATTTTTGGGGAAGTTCTATTCTGATAATTTCCTCCAGTTGACTTCATTGGTTTTGTTATTTTAAAATGAGAATTAGTGTATTCAAATAAAAGGCAAATTTAAAAACCCCATTAAATCCTGTAAAGCTTTTTGAAAATGTAAGGCAATTGATGAAACATGTAGCATTTAGATTTAAATTTAAAAATACATGAAATTTTCTTTAGCATGTACTTTAGGAAAATTAGCAACTGTAGAACCCTTTCTTTTTCTGCTTTCCTTCCTCTTTGTAATACAGAATCTAGATATTTGATAGGTGAAAAATACTGTAATTACTGTAGAACATAATAATAATAATCTTAAACCCTACTGACACAGGGGAATGTATTTAAATTGTAATTCACTTGATTCGTCTGCAATTAGAGAGAAAATGTCTTCATTTCTACTGAATAAAACCTTTGGTTTTAGTATGTGATGATATAGAATCAAGTCATCCAGTCAGGTTGCCAGGAAAAGCTTTGTTGGCTAGACTGATGGAACAAAAAAAGATCTATGGAATCTTTTTTTTTTGTTGTGGTTTCACTTTTCTGTAGTTGTCTGTTCTTTATGACACAGGTATTTACGGTAAAACTTGACTTCTGTGGAAGGCTAAATGTGTACGTCTGCATACTTTGAACTTTTATCAGACTTACTACATTGGATGTAAACTTCGCAAAAGTATAAGTTCTTGAAATGGTTTATTAAAAGATGTCATTCCTGGAAATGTTGGAAACTTCTGAAATAGTATTTATTCAAACAATATTAGTGAATATTTGTAAGACTGATAGTCTGAGGACAATTTAATAGTGAGAAGTTCCTACAACGTGCAGAGCATTGCTAATTGGAAAGACATTCCTACGCACATTGTAATGGGACATGTCATTTTCACTTAGGAAACAGAATACATTAGCAATATGCTGACTTATTTGTCATTTGTATTAATTTTGAGTGCACTTACGCCCCAACATGCAGTCTTTATTTTGTCAGTATATTACATTATACTGCATGAAAAGATCGGGATTCCATCTTCCCAAACACATTCACCCCACAGTGGTTAATCGTTGTCTTTCATGGTCTCTCTTAGCACCCAGTAGAGTACTGTGTATTTTTAGAAGTTTTATATGTTTGCACCACTTACATTTTGTGTCCATCTGTAATTTAAAAAGCAAGGGTTTATGCCAGTGAGGTGCCAGTGAGTCACCAAAGAAACCAAGGCAGTAGCTCCCAAACAGACTTCCTGACTTCCTCTGTCTCAGAGGGGCAGGCTGTGGCATAAGCGTGCACAAACATTAAAAAACCTCAATGTTGCCTTGCTAAGAAGAACAGCGAGTCAATCTGAGCCGGGCAAAGAAATCTTTAACTTTAGTGTAAGTAGATTAAGCGTATCTTGTCTTTCATTTCTTTACGTAAGCATTTCATAAATGTTTCCATGTCTGTTTCAAGTGTTACAAATAAATGCTTTTGATTGCAGTTTTTTTAAATCTAGCGTGAACTGAGTGCAGATTGGGAGGCGTAGCAAGGCCCTTCTCTGTGTAGTGGGAGGGGGATTCTGTGCACTGGGGGGGCTGAAGTGCTGAAGCTTCCCAGCACATCCTCTGCCTTGACCCGCAAGTGCAATTCACCCAAGAACCCCAGGAACTGGGTCCCCATTTCAGCTGCATGGGCCAGCAAGTGAGGTGACACTTCCAGGATTGGTGGGTGCAGGTTTTTCCCAAATGACTGTTAAAAAAAAAAGGCAGGAAAGCTTTCAGCAGGGAGTTATCTAGATACTTGGTTGACTCATGAAGGGCAATAATACGCTGAACAAGTGACTTGGGAGTCTGTATACTTTCTTAATTTTCTGGGCATGAGTGAAATTCAGACCTGTGACAGGGATGACCCTAACGGTGCTATCCTAGACTCCCTGTGAATCAGTCTACCTCTGATGAGACTGTTACCAGCCCTCGTGTGTTCCCACCTGTGGTTTGAAAAAACTCAGTCCTCCTCAGCAGTAATTTGAAACTCTTGGTAACCATGGCATAATGCTTTCACATCCAGGGATGTGAAGCATTATGTAAAGTGCCTGCAGTCTGCTGCAACAGGAGGCAATGGCAGGTTCTTTTTAGAACTGAAATGCTGGATTGAATTCCTGATATAAAAAATCTAGTTTTTACTTGCCACGCTTTCAGATTGTGCTGTATTTTTAGTAGAACTATATGGGTGCAAAGATTGGAGATTTCTAGGGACTGCTAGCAACAGTTTTTAGTATCAAAATGGTGCTACTACATCCATTTAAATTAATGAATCAGCTTGTATTGTTGTTAATTAGAATTGAAACTTCTTAATGATTATGCGATCTATTTCTTAGCACCAAGTTAAAAGAAATGATCTGATTATATCATTTGGGGTTCTTATGTTGTCATTGGGCCAGAGGAGATAAATGAGTTTTCAGGATTACTTGTCACAGTCACAGTCAACAAAGCAGGAAATCATTAAAACAAAAGTCTTGAGTCTTTAGGTGTGAAAAGCTTTCCTGCAAAAGGTGCAGTCACAAACAAGTAGCAAATACGATGTTCTGTGTTTACCTAACACCAGGTTACAGTTAGGGAAATCTGAGACAAATCAGTAGACCTCTCTGGAAGCGTTTTATGTAATTTAAAGGTGTTGGATAAAGATGAGAGTGACCTGGATTGCCTGGATTCCGTTGAGGAAAAAAGTAAAGCCAAATGGAAGATTAAATTTCCAGGAGTAAGGAAGGCTATGAGCTCTTTTTCTAGAATGAGAGTTCTCTTCTTCTGTATGATATTACCAAGACAGATACTGCACCCCATTTTATTCCTATTTTTAAAATTGCAGTTAAAAAGTGAGAGCAAATGCAGAAAAAACTTACCAAGGTTACATATGGACAAATTTTCATTCTGTGGTAGATTAAGTTCAGGACATCGAATTGCTCAAAAGGGTGCTTGAGAGATGACTTGGTAATAGTTTATAACTACTGATGGGAAGGCAACCAGCTGCTTGAAAGTGCTTAATTTTGTCTGTTGGTAAAATTACATAGTGATTTTATAATAAAGCAGAACTCTCACTGTAGCACTAATCTGTTTAATAAACTTATTAATAAGCTTAGGCCACACTTAACTAGACAGCATCACATTTTTACTTACCAGTTTAAATTTTCAGTCCTACTGTTCCATGTATCAGTTTTATCCAAATTCCCCTCCTGGCAATACAATTCATCTTGGCTTCACATCTGGTGAAACTGGCGGTTAGGGGAATATGGCTTGGGCAATGGATTTATTTATTTTTTTACATAGGCAGATTGCCATTTAGTTTGTTATGGTGGTCCACTAATGAGACTTACATCTGTAGAAATTCTCGTGTGTATGTGTATATATGAGTGTGTATGTGTGTATATATATATATTTGGGTCACAGTTACTGACAAAGGGTTTGGATGTGTAAACTGTCAGGGAGAAAAGTGTTACTTTTTCTTCATAATCAGCTCAATATAACCAATTAGGGTACTACATTTCTTGAAAACAGTCCTTCATAGCTGAAACAAACTTGTACTCTTATAATGGGTTTCATTTTAAAAGCATAGAAACCTTCAGGTTAACCATGGCTGATCTATTTCACTCATTTGAAGGTACCCTGCTTGTAAGTGTATGATCCCATTTTTGTGTACTTTCACAATGGTAGTATTTACACTAAGAGTCAAAGACTGCTTTTCTTCTGAATGACTAAAATACTGAACTTGTACAGACTTAGAGGATTGAATTTGTTATGACAGGAAGCCATGCAGTTATTAAATTATAGAACAAAGAAGCTGAAAACCTGTTCTGAAATAAAGTTTGGTTTTATTCCTATCCGTTTTTCCTCACTAAGTAACCTAGAAAAATGACAGGAAACTGCAAAATAAGACTGAATGCCATGGAAAAGTATAAGAAACTTACTGAGAAAGTAGTCTCAAACACCTGTTCAAGGGTAAAAATCATGGTAATGTTTTAAAAAGTGTAAGTGTAAGAAACTACAACTGAGATTTCACCAGATATATTTGATTTTTTATGTGGGTGTTCTGTTACCTTCTGGTATATACCCTGATTCTATTACTTATTTTTTATAGAAATTGCTCAATTTTAAGACAAAAAAGCATCTTGTATATATACACATATATGTATATGTGTGTGTATATATATATCCATATATATCCATATACATATATACATACATATATATATATACACATATATATACATATCCATATACAGTGTATGTGGACTGATTTCATAACAAAATGCTTAACAGTTGTACAGCTAAGAAAATGCGAAAAAATAATGAGGAAAATTAATGAATTGCGTGATAATGGTAAAAGGAAAATACCAGTCAAAACAAAATTGAAACTGGGTAGTTTTAATAGTGTGAGGACTCCTAAATTGCTTCCACAGGCCACTACTGGCAAACTTTTTTTTTTCACCCTGAGTCATCTAAAAACTGCCTTAGACAGCAAAGCTGGGAATACATTTTATGTGAATAATCTTGCATTTTGAGATGTTTCAAAGCCACATCCGACAGGGTTTTTTGTGTCTTTCCTGTCTTCCGAAGATTATTCAATAAATTACATTTTCACGCCCATTAAGTTAGAAACTGTATCTTTCTCAGGATCACTTGGATAAAGTGTCATCTGAGCAACCACAGCCTGCGTTGGCATGAAATGGTATTTTCAGATGCCATTTATGCTTGACAGACTTCTGTTCAATATAGTCTTGCCTTTCTGTGTAAGACAGTTACGGTTTATTTAAATCAGTTCATCACTTAACCCCCCCCCCAAAAAAAAAACCTCAAAATTTGCTGTTCTAAGTTTCTGTAAGTAGCGGGGTTAGCTCTCTGATAGCAGAACTCACTTCAGCAGCGCTGCGTGGCTGCTCCCACTGCATGCTGCCGTATCCCTTCCCGTGCCTCAGCACTCCCTTTTCCCAGCCCAGGCTGCTCTTTGCCCACCCATAGTACTTTTTCCCCAGATCTGGTGTTTTGGTGTGACTTCGTAGTCAGTTTTGGCTTCGTGTGCTATTTGTTACCTGTATGGTTACCTTGGTACCATCAGCCTTGCAAGATGCCCCCCTCCAAAAACTACCCCGTACTCCTCTTCAGCTTTATGTGGAGCCTGTCTGTTTTTCACATAACTCTTCCATAAAGATCTGTAAAGTCCGGCCACTCTGTCAGCTCCTCGTGTTATGTGTCACATCCAGCGGTTTTCTTATGCCCAGTAGTTTTTCACGTCCTGTTTATTCAGCTTAATCTCAGGCCAAGCGGCCTAGTCATCTGCCGCAGCCGCGACGAGGTGCTGTGGGGTTGGTTCACCTGAGACTCCCCGCCGCAGCGCTGAGCAGCTCCTCGAGCCTGGAAGAGCCTCGGTCCCCACACTGAAAATTGTTGAGAAACTGCGCAAATCCCAGCTCTGAGAGTCAGGCTGGTCCTGCTGCTGCCGCTCTGTTGCCTCGCCGCCTCCTCCCAGTCTGGTCTTGGTTGCTCCTGTGGCCATTGTCTCAGCTGAGGCACCAAGACGAAAAGAGCTACGCCATTGCGTTTTTTGTTATGTACATCAGCCTGCAGAGCCTTTCCATGCTGACGTCCCTATCTCTTAAAGGGTTTTGTGACTGGTTGAGGTAAGGCTGCAGTCTGTAATTAAAAGACAACGATCTGCTCCCCTTGTTGCTTACCACCCATGATCCCTCAGTGTGCCAGCACTTGCCAGCTAGGACACTGGTGCCATCAGCACTGGCAGGGCGTCTGAAAGTCAGTAGTTCTTGTTGTAATTACAGTCTTCCCACTAGAGAAAACAGTGTATAGGGGAGAAGGGCCTGTTGATCCCAACAGTTGTTTTCAGTTGTTTTTCATCATCCCTCAAGAGGCAGTCAGTACTTCACCACCTTATTTTTAAGGCTTGGTTTTTTAGATATTTGAGGGTTGTTTAATGTGTTCATCAGACATTTTCAAGGAGAGGAGAGTGTGTGTGTGTGTTGCTTGGTAGGGGGGCTTTGTCTGTATTTACTTAATCTGGGATTATTGTGGACCAGATACTTCATAAAGTAGCATGCTTACCTGGTTCCCTCTTAGCTTTTGTATTCGTTCTTCACTTACAACATAACATTTCGTTAATCTTGGAAACTTACTGGCACAGGCTATTATGAAACCAAGTATTAACATGATTTCAGAAAGCAACTATAGTCTATGAGGGCATGTGGAAGGTGGTGAGAGGCATTCTTCATTACGTGCCTCCAGTCGTGGACCTTTTCAATACTAAGAGGATAATAAAAGAAGCGGGGAACAAAAACACAGAGAGGAATAGAGCTGGTGGACAAGGGATGACAGAGGCAGTGACAAACAGAAAAAGTCTCCAGTCACTAAGTTAATGGGCAACTAAGAATTGACTGCTATTGCTTTGGAGCAGACCAGCCTCGACTTTGTAACTGCTAAGAAGGGGAAACAAGATGATCGTGAGGATTTTGGAGTATGGGGGGACCTGTGCACTTTGTGAAACTTGGTAAACAATGTTTAGGGGGCATAGGTGGGAGGGGGTATCAGAGGGGCTAGTCCCAACTAGAGCCAGTCAGTACATTTATCTGACCAAGCCCTGTGTCTGATCACCACATTCTGTCATCTTTTATAAAGCTTTCCTTCACTATGTGTGATATCCCACTCTTTATCCTGTGTGCGCCAGTGCTGTAAGGACTGAGTGCCAGCTGCTGAGAGGACCAGCATGAGTAGATATGGGGCCAGCAACTGGAGTCAGACCAGTGGTGTAGGTGCCCTAAGCCTGTGGTGTCAGCAGCAAGAGTGGGTGAGGGTCTCTGCTCCAGCCACAGAACCAGGAGCAGCATGTGTCCCAACTGGGAGGACAGGAACAGTGTGTGCCCGGGCGCACCTACGGGCGAGAATGGGGCAAGGGAAGTAAGTGAGGCTCTTGGCACAGCATCTGGAATGGGACCACAGATTGCAGCCTGTGTGCGTGGTGCCTGCTGATGATGGGAATGGGCAGAGTGTGTTTTCGCCACACCTCACGCTGGGGATTGATCCCACGTGTGTGTCTCTTTGGCCTGTGTAATTCTCTAGCAAACTTCAAGTTGGACTAGCAGTGACTGGGAGGCGCTGGGTCTGGGCAAAGGTATTGGTTGGATAGAGGGCCTGTGCCAGTGTTCAGGAGGGACGTGTGAGCATGGGGTGCCTGTAAGACAAGAGTACCTGTAAGACAAGAGTGTGAGTGCATGTATCTGCCTGCTAGTCACTTGCTGCCAGCCAGCAAGTGGGAGGCCCCTGAGATGGATAAAAGGGCTTTGGACCCAGGCAGAGGCTTATTAGATGCATGAAAGTGAGAAGAGAATCCTAGTAGATAAGAGAGAATCTTAGTAGACAAGACTTTGTTTACACTCAATTCAGTTAAGTGAATGTTGTCTGACTGTTGATTGCCATGGGAAATGTTGTGAAACTATTGTGCAAGTTAACTAAGGCAAAGAATGTCTACATGATCCTTATCAAGTGAGCACAGGACCCATAGCTTAAAACAATCAGGAGGTGTGAAGAGGAACAGATAAACCAGTTCTGCGGCTTGGCAACAACCTACTGAGGCTGCGTAGGGCCTTAGGGTTCAAAATTTCGCTCTGAAGAAGACATACGGCCTTCATCCCCACGACCCCCCTGCGACCACCACCAGGAGGAGACACTGCACAAGCGCAGCTGGGAGGAACCTATGAAAATGGCTTCTTGGGACTAATTTTAATATGAAGCGGGGACAGGTCATGCACATGTATAGGCGTATTGGGAAATCTTACGAATATGTGTGCACAGCGTGTATAAATTGAAGCCAAGCTACCACCCTGGGTGCGCAGGATTCTGGTGGGACTACCTCCAGTGCCACCCAGCGCTGAATAAACATACTTACTTTACAGTCTTATAGATTGTGGAGTCTGTTTTCCGCACGTCAAAGGGATATGCTGTGCTGGTATTTAGGAGATCAGTGAATGTGCATGTGCTCATGAATCTAGAGGGGGTGAGAGGAAGGATACTGTCAGTAGCGATCTTCAATCCTGACCAGACGGAAAGGAGGAAGAGGTCTTAGCTGGCTCTACTTAAGTTCATGTGAGTCGTGGGAGTGTTACGTGTCAGTGCTGTCGAAGGCAGCACCTTGTCTATGGCAGCTAGCTGCATAACTCAGCTTCGCTACTGGTTGAACCTGCCAGTGAGAAGGCAACTGCCACATCCATGGGCATGGGTTGGAGACCTCCAGGTCTCTGGAGGTACCGGACTGGGCTCCAGCAGCAGGGCAGGAGGAATCCCTGGACTGATCCTGGAGTGGCAGCCGCTTTTAACATCCCTTAACGTAATTGGTGAAAGAAGATTTCATAATAGATATTCAATACAAAAGGTTCTCTTTGTGAGTCGGGAGTTCTTGAGCTACATGCATCTCAAAGTGGAGAAAACTGTGCTAGGAGAATATCACTATATCTTTTTTTCTGTTACCTTGTTTGCTGCTGACCATTAATAGACACAGAATAAAGGTCTATTCATTCCAATAACTTGACTTGCATGGCTGCTTTTGCAAAACCAGAGTGCTGCTGAAGACTATGTAAGTCAAAAATGCTTCTTTTGCCTTAAATCTAAGAGAATTGAAGGAGATGCTTTATAAATTTGGGATTTTAAGCCTTAACAGGAGGTTCTTTGCCTCATTCTGTATACTAAGCATTTCATTGAAGCTCTATTCATGACTTTACATTCCAAACTGTAATTCTTTCTCCATTATTATGCATGATTCTGAAAGGTTAAGGGAATTCTGCAGTATTGTCATACAAAAATTAAACTTTTGACATTCTAGTGTAGGTATTGTGGAAGCTTACCTGCCTCGCCTGTGAGCCAGATTGCTGTGTTTAAATCCTAAAGAGGTAGGAAATGAGCAGTTTTGTTCGGGGTGAAGATCATGTAAATTATCTTCTTCTAAGTAAAGGGATGGCTTGATTTAATGGGTAGTGCTGGGTTCCAGAGCCCCCAACCAGCTATGTGACAGCAAGCATGTTGCTTAACCACTGTGTCCTACTTTCACCATCTGTGAAATGCTTTGGAATGTCATGGAAAACTAAATCATAGGTCTTTTCCATCTCAGATTCTATTAGGTCATCCAACTGTCCATCTGCCAGTAGAAGATTGTTTCCTGCATCCACCAGTGTTTTTCCAGTCTGGATTCTGTCCTCCAAGTGATTGGGCTTCCACCAGTACCTTTGGGAGATGATTTTGCAGACTTCTGGACTGCATTGTCAGAAAGCTCTTCTGACATACATAAAAAATTTTTTTGTTGTTGTTGTTAATTTTTTATTCTGTTACTTACTTTATTTCCATTAGTATATACTTGCTTATAGTTTTAAGACATATGCAATTTATGCAGCATCTTAAAGTTCTAGGTAAGATGCAAACTCTCTGTACAGTATGTAATGTATAGAAGAAAGGACAACATAAGGTTTTGAAACACAAGGTATGACTCTCTATAAGGCGGTAAGCTACTTGGTTCTTCCTGAAATTACATCTAGGTGCACAGACTGCTGCAGATTTAGGACAGAAACAGCACTTGAGTCTTTGCTAATGCATTCATTGTTTTGAGCCAGTAGTCACAGTAGTTGCTTTTAAGGGTTTTCAGTTAGCACCTTTCTTGTCCATATCTGAGCTTAATGTTAACTACAGGTGCAGCTTAAGCACCTGGACATGTCTCGTTTTCTCAAGCTGTAATACTTTGCATTAGCACTTCCAATTTAGGTTTTCTTCTTCTTTGTTGACCACAAACATTTCAAAACTTTTTCTTGTATTTAAGCATTCTACTTTGCTGGATTTCTAAAACTCTAGGAAACAGATAATTTTCTTCAGATACTGAAGCCACCAGCATTGCGATATAGGCTATGTCTAGGTGAAAGCTATCAGAATAACTAGGTTTCTTTGTACAGAGTTTTTCATTTTTCAGAGCTATGAATGTGTGGAAATTGTTTGGGCTCTGCGTAACAGTAGTTAAACTGTTTTTAAAATGGCCATCTGGCAAACAACTGGTATGTAACATGATTTATTTGATGCAGTACCCTGGAAGGAAAAAGCCAATACTCAGTGCATTCAATTGATAATGTTAATAGGGCATTTTGTAATACAGCATATATAAAATATGTATTTTAAAGGAACAAGGAATCTGTCATGGGGTCATGTTTCATAAAATACTCAACTTTTAACAAAATCCACTTGTCTAGGATTTTCATTCCTCTATTTCAGCTGCCAGTGGAAATGCTTAAGTCCAGGAATGAAAACTGCAGCTGTAGTCAGTCTTTTCAGAAAAGCAAATTTGTATTGTCTTTGCAACTTCATTGTCATTGTGTTAAATTTATATATTCACATATATTGATAAGTTCCGGTGTAACTTAGGAGTCTAAGATAAGTGGGGAGTTTGAAACCTTCCAAAGTCTATTTGTATGACAACAGTGCAGTCAATTTAAATGTATCTGTAAATAAAATCACCCTTCTGCATACTTTGCTGTTGAAAATCTCTGTTGCCCTCAATGGTAGTAGATACAGTCAGATTAGGTCTAAGTAATGTTTTGGAAGGCAGTAAATACAGTCTTTGCATATACACACACACAAAAAATTCTGTATAACAAACTGATTTTCTTCCTTGAAGAGATTGGCGGGAGATGCCATGAAGTTAGAATGTTTGAGGAAGGTGAACCTTAGAAAGATTTTGTAAAGTCTGATCATAAGAAGAATAAATTTGTCTTTCATCCACAGGAAGTAAAGCCAGATGAAGTTACCAGGCTTGCTCTTAGGACAGAAGTTAATTTTGAAAGTGTCTGCAGAAAGGTAAGGCTTGGGTTTTTTGTTTTCTTTCCCTTGCTTCTGTGGGTATGAGAGCGCTCCTTAGGAAAAGGAGTGGTAGTACATGCATTTGCACAGTGTATTTTGTATGTTATATTGCATCTTCATTATAGGCCTTACTTCCTTTTCTAAGTGGCTTGTCCAATCCCTAGTAAATGGAATAGAATACCGGGAAGCATAGTAATGGGGTTTGAGTCTTTATGAATAGATTTGTTTTGTTTATGTAGTACATATTCATGGTTCAGTTAGTGTAAATAATCTTAAGTTTTCAACAACAGTTGGAAAAAGGCTTTAAATAGTTCTAGATGCAGAGAGAAGTTTCCACGTGTGAACAAAACCTGACAAACATTAGCCTGAAATAAAGGTGGAATTTTAACACCCCTGTGGCTCGTTAATTAAAGTGCAACGTTTCTCCTGAAGTTCACTGATGGTATGTTACTAAATGTGAACTATTTAACAGTGATGTCTGTAAGAGATGAAATGAAGACATACAAGTGGGAAGATGCTTGTTGAAATAAGCAGCTGAGGTTGAAAGCAGACAGGACACTCTAAAGAAGAGTTAAGTAGAGCAGAAATAAATACCATTTTAAGGGATGTGCAGCAGGAGTGATGCCAGAAAGCAATTTCGAATCAAAAAATATCAATATGTGAAATTGTATATTTTCTTCTACATTATCCTAAATTCCTGTGGGAGGGAGCCTGAAATCTAAAGTGTTTATAGCCTACAGCCTAGGTTTTATTGTAGAATTGGGTCATTTCCTCCTATAATGGCATAATTAGTTTTTAGTATAACTATACTGTTGCAAAGCAGTCATGTGTGATGTAGTTCAGCAATTAGTGTAACGTGCAGCTGTTTCATGTGAGCAAAATCAAGTTAATAGGAAAATATCATAGGAATTTGGTATTCCTGGAGCAGTATTGGATGGAAGCATCTTACTCCTTTTCCTTCTCTCAATGATAGAAGAGAGTAAGGTCACAGATATACTGGCATGGAGCTAAAAGGCAACACTTTTCTTTTAAATTTATTTGTCTAAGATTCTCCTGTCTGCAGGTGAGCTAGGCAGAAACTGCTTACTGTGATGTTAGAAATGGTGCAGAAGTGGAGAGCCTGGATGTGTGAGGACACATGGAGAGGGATTTCATGCTTGGAGAGGGATTTCGTGCTCAAAGAGGGATGCTAAGTTCAAACAGGAAGACGTTTTGTCGCTTCCTGTAGCAGATTCTTCTGCCAAAAATTCAAATTCATCAGGTCTAATGCTGGTTGCATAAAGTATAGGAGCCCCAAAATGAAATAATTGACGCTATTGTTTTAAAGGAGTTTACAGTTGGAATTTTATTTTCTAAGAGGACAATTTTATTGCAAGAATACAGAAGGAATATTATTAGTTTTACTAGTTTATTTTGTCCCATTACTTTTGATGTATTCATAGTCATGACTGACTGTATGTTTTCCATATTTACTTAAAATAGGCTTTCATTTAGCTGTAATCCTTGAAAACAGATAATGACTGGTGTCTTCATGGATTCATTTTGCTTTTCAGAACTGCTGTTATTTCTGTTACTTTCTTCTGCTGGTCCTATTTTTCAGTGGTACAAAAGTCTGCTAATCTCACACCCTGTAGTGAATGGGTCTCATGTTTCAAATCAAGTTTGTAGATGGGTGCTGATGCTTTTTTAAACCCATAGAGGGTTTTTAACCTCACTGCAGTGGAAAAGCATGTACAATTAATTATTACAGCACTGTTGACAAGTGTTGGCTAAACCATTGTAACTTTATTGGTTGCTATTGGTTGGCCATAGCGTATCCCCAGCTAAAGGAGGCATGCCTTCTATGTTTTAACAAAAGTTAATCTTCCATTATATTATTTCTTGTTTTCCCACAGTTAGTTATTAAGCATACAGTAAAAAAAAAAAAATCACTGATTTTCTATCCCTAGCAATATTCTGTAGGTCGCATGAAATGCAGACCGTACTGTTTACCTTTTCGTTAACTTGAGTTTCAAAATATTTGAAGGAAAACATCCTGTGGCTGTTTTCATTTTCAGAATAGGTTTGTTTTCATTCATACAAGGCAAGCTGCTTTTAATTCACTGTGGAATGCTGAATATTAGTTTTGCATAGTGGACATGTAGTCAAAGATATTTGTTTAATTCCTTCTGCCCTCTGAGATTTTCTGTTCCCATAATTTTTCAGAATAAGATAAGCATAGTCTTCTATTTAAAAGGAGTTTGCATAAATTTCAGTGAAGTACAATAAAATTGTGCTAAGTATTTAGCAAGTGGCACTTTAACTTGAGTTCTTATGATTTAGCTGTCAATATTGCTATACTGATGGTTGCTAATAAGCAAATCAATTTTACGATAGTTGCAGAGTGAGTTGGGAAGAGTCACCAGCCACATGACACAAGACTTACTCCTTTTCTAATTTGTAAAATTGTTATTGGGCTTATCACATTACTGTAAGACAAGAAGCAGTAGGTGAACAGTTACTTTTTTTTGTGTACTTCTGTTGAAATATTTTTGATCCATTTTAATATTACTGTAGCTGGCTCAGTTGCTATCAACAGGTGATAAATTTTATTGTAAAAACGAATGTTGCCATGCCACTTTAGCTAGACTTTATATTGTTGTTGCTTAGTTACAGCTGTTGAAAAATGGAACCTGTATTAACTAGGTTTTCGCTAAGTTTTTGCGCACTTCCTGTACACAATTGTGTGTTGTCTGCAGCAAATGTTTGCCAGCCGTTAATAAAATTTTAAAAAGTGAGGCAGATCTGTTGTCTATTTTTTTTTTTAACTGGGTATTTCCAGCTGTAATGAGCTTTTGAAGTGTTCCTTGCAGCATATGTACCTGAACTGTTACAGGAGGCTTGGTTAATTAGTACTGTGCTCCAGCATACCGAAATTATAAATTGGAGACTAAGCTTAAAAATGCTGGTCATTACAAGCAGGAAGCTGACTTGGGAACTGACAAAGGTCCTAACAGTTAATCTTCAACTTATTGCTAATGTAGGTTTAATATCATAGATAGGTTAAGATAGGCAGGATAGATAGGCTAATATATATTAATATTTTTCCAATATTAGAGAAATTACATGTATCGTCTGTGCTGTTTCTCTGGAAAAGGGGAGATTGGTCCACCTGTGAACACCTTCATCATAACCGCAGTTGCTTGTGTTGCCTTTGTACTAGTGCTGACAGATATTGGCTTAATTTACTGTAGCATCTCATTCAGTTTTTCTTCTAAAAAGTCTTTGGTATAGAGGACATGAGAAAAAAAAACAACTGTGTTTTAAACACTGAGAATGACAGAATTCTGTTTCAATATAATGGAGATCTCTACTACAAGCAACGATGTGGAGTGCTAACTTGCCGTAAGCCAAAATACTTTTTATTTTTCCTAAATAATAAAGTCTCTGTGTTTCAAAATTATGTGACTTTCAGATTTTTTCTGGGGGGGGGGGACGACACTGAGACTGAAACTGCAAAGAACTACTGTATTTTTCCTTGAGTAAAGAATAGAATATGAAGATACATTATTGTCAAAGCCTGAACTGAGCATGTGTTTCTGAGTTGCAGGAATACCAACAAATATTCCCAGATGATAAATACTTACTCTGTCTTCTTGCTTCCAGATGAAATATTCACATAACCTTAGTAGCATAGTTTTCCTTTTTTTGCACTGAGCTCTGATCTGTGGTCCTTGACAAGAGCACCACCTTTTCCTGCTAACACCTGTATTTTCACCTGTTACTCCAATCCTGTTGTGTTTGAATCATGCAGATGCTTGTCTGCAAAGAGGATTCCATACAGCAAACTTTTGAGTATGTTGTGATCTTCAAAGTTTCTTGGGGCCATCCTACATCCCTCCGAGTCTCAAGATTACTGAAAAGCCTGCTGCAGTTTCTAAGTGTGTTGGGAAATTTCTTCTAGACCAGAAATGTAAGCCATTACTAGCTATTGGAAGAATTTTTTTGCTAGCAAGCCTATTTTGGATTGCTTCATGTTCAGGAATCAACTTTGTCTTGTTTGGAACTTACAAGGAATTTGAAGGCTTTAGAAACAGGATCTCGAGGCAGCTCATGCATACCCATAGAGACATGTGCCAGGATTTGACTGAGCAGCCCAGTGCACAGTATGATTTTGATAATTAAAAGTCTGAGCTGCCTGGTGAGGACGGCTGTACATGTGTTGCATGATTTTGGAGGGATGACATTAGTGCTGCCTAGCTTCAGGTCTGGGTATTTTTAATGGATGCTCTAAGGCTGTTACGCTACAGTTATACTTTTATGTTAAAGTTCTGGGGATTATTTCAGGGGTGAGTGAATTTAATATCTATGACACTTTAACTATGTGACTCAAGTTCGGGATTGGGGTCCCAGCTAACATACTAACAGCAATAAGAAAATGTTTTCTGTGATTTGTCAAATGAGAGTTCTACTGCTTCACATGTGAGAGGACCCTGTTTCACTTCCTGAACTTCCCCATGAATTCGCTGGATGTTTGGTGTGGCACTAAGGAAGTCTTTGGGTGACAAGGACATGAGAAGGAGCTAGAAAGGTGTTGCTGCCCAGGACAGACAGGAACAAAAAAGGCTAAAGTTATAGGACTGATTACCTTTATTTCTTTCAAAAGAGTGTTTAAATCGTATTATCAAAATAGCATTTCTCAGATTCCTATCACCTTCTTTTTAAACTATGCAGGTGATAGCCTGAGATTAGTCTGTTTATCAGTCCACCACCTCTCTCACCAGTAACAAAAAAAAGAACAAGGATAGGGTAGTCACAGTGCGTGTGTTGTTTTATGTTCTTCTTTGTAGATTTACACTGAAAACGTGTTTCACACCAACAATTGCTGAAAGGCAATTTATGAAAGACTACTACCTTTGAGACATTAATTAACAGTCAGTAAGTAATTATTTAGAGCATCAGATTCTCCAGATTGTGTCACTAGCTGATAATCTTTGGTTGCAAGACACTAACACATACACAACATGGTTATGCAACCAATAAATGCATAAGCTTTATTCTGATGAATACACTTATTTATTAAGGAAATTTTATGCTTGATACTGCTAGTACTTTTTAACTGTGTGACAGAGAAAGAGAGGAAGATGTAATTTCTGAATTGAGTAGAATTTTTTGATTAAACAAATCTGCATCCAAGGAAGAACGGTCATATCTGTGTTTTCTAACTTTGAAAACTATAAAAGTTTCTATTTTCGCTGACACACTTGTGATCTTTGCCTTAATTTATTTTTATAATGTACTTTATAGTGGAAAATATATAAAAACAAAACCTCTGTGTTCTCTGTGGGTTTAATCTGAGGAAATGCACTAAATCATAAAAGGGGCCTGATGCAAAGTCTCTTGCAGTTTAATTGAAGACTTTCCATTGACTTCAAAGGCTTTGGATCAAGCACAGAATAGTTGCTGTCTTTAGTTTGGGCTTCGGGGGATTTTTCCACAACCTCCTCCCTTCTCCCCCCTGCCCTCCCTCAAAGCCTCCCTGAAGAATTCTACTCACTACAAAAACATTCTGATTAGGGTTAGATGTTATTATTGGTATAAAACTTCTGTTTCTGTTGTTAGTGCCTTTAATAGCAGCATAACTAGATAATTACTTATGTGGATTTTTAACATTCCTTGCTTATGAAAATATTTTGTTTGCAATCCATAAACCATAGGGAGAGGACTACTGTATGAATCAGTCTTTTGTGTAATACTGATGTGATAGTCCATCAGCTTTGTATAATATGCTTATCATTAATTCTCTGCTGGTTCGCAGTTTAATTCTGGCTCTGTGGGGGCGAATGGCTGTTTTTTTGAGGGCCCCGTGAAAATCTTGATTCTCTCTTTTTTTTTTTGTCTGAATTCTGGTTGTTACACTCTTCTTAAATTAGAAATTGTGTATAGACAATCGAAGCATAATTATAGGAAGAATATGTGGTAATTCAGTAGCATAGTGATCACCTACCTACCTGGACTCTTTTAACCATCTCCATCTGGTTCCTCTACCGTCTTCTTTCTAATTATCAATTATTAGAAATAGTGTTATCAACTTTCATTACTTTTGCTTCTGGATGAACCTGTTGCTGTGAACCTGCAAAGATGTTTCTGTTCTCCTACCATGTGTTTATGCTGAGAATAGTAAAATAATAATACTTCTCCATTCATTCTCCTACGTGTTAAAGTGTTATGTTCCTTTCTTATTTCAGTATAGAAATATAGGTATTCATTTGCGTATTGGATACCAGATATACTTCTCTCTATGTAATCGTTGCATCTGTCAACATCTCATGTTTTTGCAAATGTGTTGCGTGGATTTAATAGCACAATTTCCTGTAACACAGGCGAAAATAATTGGCTTGATGATGGGAATCAGTGTTGCAGAGTTGAATTCTTTGTGTCCTGAGTATTTTGACTCTGTTTGAATGGAAGTTACAGTGAATGTATGAAGCCACTGTTTCCTGAGAATTTTCCATGTCAAACACCAGATGTTAATGTTAAACAGGGATGTCTGTGGTCTTCCTAAGACTACTGATGAAGTGAAGAATTTTGCATTCGGTGATGAATATCGCGTTCAGGCGTAAATACTTTCTTTGTGTGACTGACTGTTGTTTGTTTTCTTTTCCTGAAGGTCCCTCAACCTCCAAAATTGATCACTTGGACTGTGAGCTGTTTAGCGTGTCTTTTATATATACTCCTCTATATTTTAGAGCCTAGAATACATTGATATGGCTGCAACTGAAGTTTTTTTGTCAGTATAAGTCTGTCAGTTTTTGACAAAGCTTTCTCCACTCTGCTCCCACCTACTTCTCCACCTGTTTGTCTGTCTGTCTGCCTGCTAGCCCAGCCAGTATCAGTTTCTTCCCAGGCTTCCAGTTTTGGCTCTGTGTCTGTCCTGTATTTTGTCCATTGCCCTCCCACCATTGGCTAGCTATTTCTTCCACCTGACACTCTTTCCCATACTTTCCCTGGGCCAATTTGTAGGTCTCTTCTCCATTAGCCCCTTGGCATTCAAACTAGGCTGCCGCACATGTGCCTCAGTAGGGTTCACTGGCTGAGACCAAGGAGATAGACTAGACCAAAGTTAGCGTCATCTTCAACAGCAGAGTAGGAATTGCAATGATCTCAGTTTAATTACAGCTTGGATTTTGTCCATATTTTTAAAGCAGTATTGAAATAAACTGCTAGTAACTTTGGCAGTTTTTCACAGAGATACTATGTTTATCTCTGGCACAAAAAGGCTGTCTTCTGTCAAATTACTAGTCCGGGGATCTTTCTACCACTCATTTTCTTTCCTATGAAGCTATATTACTTAATTTTGTGGCCTGGCTGAACTGATTCTTCAGGATTATTCCTCTTTCTTAGACAAGTTTCAATCTCAAAAGCGATGTGATTGCTTTTGATTTGAATATGCTCATTTCACTTACTTGGTGTGTCAGACCGGAATGCGGGTGGGCATATTGTTGTCAACAAAGCTCAGAGAGAGTCAATTCACATTTTTGTAAGCAATATTTGGCTTGGATCATCTAGGTGATTCAGACACAATGAACGCACTTGCAAGACCCTAAGTGGACAAAAAGGTGGGTGGGGAAGAGCGGTGTTTTTAAGCTCTGATACGCCTGTGGTAGTGATGTTGTGATGCATGGTGCTTCACATGCATACACGACTGTATTTTTTCAGTCCCGGAAAGACTGGTATCACAGCACTCACGAAAGACAAGCAACTCTCAACTTTCATTCCTATTTCAAACGAGTATGTTAAGTGATGTGTATAAATACCTTACTGTCATGGGAGCAGTAGAGGAAAATGTTAAAGTAGTCTTGTTTATATGCTTCCCTTGAAGAAAATGCAGGAAAAAAATGTAGCAAAACGAGGTTCTCAGGGTATGTTGGTTGGTTTGGCCTTTTGGGTTTAGGTTTGGGGGGGGGGGAGGGGG
>VZSC01018601.1:35846-52290 GCA_013398225.1 Steatornis caripensis
GGGGGGTCAAAAGGAAGACCAAGTTACTGATGTCCAGAATCGTCTTGGTATCCTTCTGCAAAATACTGTTCAGACTTGGATATAATGCCCAAGTGTCAGGCAGACATCCAGAATCTCAATACATGGATGAGAATATGGTATAGAAAGGAGATATGTAGGTGTTTTCAGAACCTTTGGGGCAAGAGGAGGCTGGACAGGAAAGATGAGCTGCATCAAAATGAAATTGTGCCAGGCTGCTGGCACTGAAAATTTTATAGGTCATAAAGGAATACTTGAACTAAAGGCGGGGGAAGACATTATGCGTGGTGGAACATCTAATTCACAATGTCATCAGCAGAGGGTCATGTGGCTACTTTTCAAGATGTCTCTTAAAGACCAAGGAGGGAACAGCTTGATCCAATAAATAATGAAGGTAAATCAAACTGCCCGCAGTGCCAGCTGATTGGCACCTCCAACACTAAGCTCCAGGGAAAGGGTGTAAGTTATGAATGCTTCCATACCAGTCCTTGAACTGAAAAAAATAATGGGGGGAAACTAGAATACCTGACATATAGCATCATCACAGGTATAATAGATACCCTCCTTCCACCAGGTCTTCAAGATAATTAATAAAAGGTACCATCTTTACAGGGCTAATATGATGTATGTAGGGCATACAGGATGTATGTGCATGAGAGTGGTGCTGTGTTGCAAAGCACTGTATTGTAAGTCTAACAGCACAGATGTATTACTGGAAAAGAGAAGCACTAAGAAGCCTTTTGGATGGATGTTCCTACTGTCATAAAAGTTTGGTACTAGTAATGTGCTACAGCCTCCAGTCGGAATGATGATGGTGAACAGAAAATGTTAGGTGAGATTATAGAAGCTACAAATTTAGGAAAGTTATTAATAGAGTTTTCAGCTGCTCTTAATTTGTTTGGGTGCTAAGGACAGAATCTTTGAATTGCATGCTTTATGTATCCTTAGGGAAGGTAATATGTTTATAAAGTTGATCCATGTTAAGGGAGGGGGAGAAGGATATGCTCAACCAAATAAGCCAGCAAAATGTTTTCCTATCTTGCCATCTATCTATGTGCTAATCCTCTTAAGTGTTGGTTCCCATGGAGCAATTTCGACCAAGGTGACTAGAGGTAGTTTTAAAACCATTAACTTCGAACGGGGTTTTTTTTGTGTGAGGAACCAAGATCAGTGTACCACTGAGGGAAAGGTGTCCATAGTTCATTACCTTTTGATCTTGTTCTGAGAAGCACCATATAGTTGGCACAGAAAATAAGTAAGTGGAAGGAGAGAGAGCGTACACAAGTTGGAAGCTTTCATTACTTTGGTTGCTCGGAGAACTTAAAGTATTAAGATGTCTTTAGTGTTATATAAGCAATTGTAATCACTTATGTTAAAGACTTGACAGCTACTCACACGTTACTAACTGGAAAAGCTCTTTCTGTGTATATGCTTTGTAGTGTGACTCAGGATTTCATTACAAAACCAGAAAAAAATGAAACTTGCATTCCTGGTATTTCTAAAAATGAGTAACAGTGGCTGCTGTCTTTTGCTGGTTTTATTTTTATAAATCAAAATCTTATCAGTTTTTCAGTATATATATATCATATAAAAATAAAGTACAAAACCATTGCAATTCCCCCCACCCCCTTTCATATCCAGATCAGTTTTTCAAGTGCTGCAATTCAGAATGAAGAAACTGAGATTTACAAAAGTAACAACTAAAAAAAAAAATTATGGAATTAGGAGGGCTCTTTCAGCTCACTGTGAAGCCCATTAGTCTGTTAACACTGGAAAATAAGATGAAAAGTGCTAGAGGTGCTATTTCTTAAACTTTTTAAATTGTAACTGTAGAAGGAGAAAAATTAGATGTTCTTGAATTATTGGAACTCTATTTAAAGAAAGATCTCATCTATTGGGATATCAATGAATGTAGCTACTAGGACCAGCTACACTAAAAAATTACAGCTTGGTAAAATGAGAGCATAATTTTACAGCATATTGCCCCTCTATGGCAAGATTACTAGGTAAGAGAAAGTATGGGAAACATGATGTAACTAGTCACTTCGTGAAAGTATGACAGCATTAAATTTAAAAGGTGGTGGTCTTAGTTTTTCTTGGGTTTGGAATACAAATAACTGCATGGCAACTGGAGCGGTTGAATGATTACCCACTAGGAAAATTCTGCGTGCCAGAGCTAAGTAATAAGAATGCAATGGCCTAGAAGAGCCATGAGAGCCTCTAAGCATAAAGGTGGCTGTTCTGTGTGCCATATGGTGAGATACCTGCTACAAAATGGGAACATCCAGGATTTCCATTTATTTTGCATCCATCATCTGCTGATATGCTCAAGTAATGTCAAGGCTTCCGCATATACCTGACATGTGTTTATCGTTAGAGTAAGTTTTGAATGCGTATACTCCCTCAATAGACTTAATGATGGAAAATATACATTTTGTTGCCAAAGAACTGGTATGTTTATCTCAAATGTTATAATAGTTTTTCAGTGAACCAAATTTGTATTTCCATTGTCTTTTTCAGAAAGTGGCTGAAAGACATATAGATTAAAAGAAATCTGTTTTCAATTCTGCACGAAAATTACAATGTGTTATGCCAAAAAATCCTGTCTTGTTTTGAATAGCGCATTATAACATGGCCTACCCCTGGTTAATGTGCGCAGCGTTCGTGAAGCCCTGTAAGTAATCTATGCCTCCAAATCCTTGGCTCTCATATTTAGTTCTTCAGCAGTGCTCTGAACATAAATACAGTTTTCCCGAGAGTTTTATCTGAAGGCATGGACCTGACAGTACTTTAGTTGTATGTAGGTGTGTTCCCTGGTGGTAATGCTTGTAAGCATGAAGGTCTGTGCGAGATGGTTTTTGTTGGCAGGGGTAAGTCCTTTACCTTTATGTTATAAATTATTTGAAATACACTTGATTGAATTGGAGCTTGATTTTCAAATGTTAGTTTTGAAGCTTTGCATCTGTTTTAAATTTGAAGACCTGAACTATGTCTAGTTTCTCTGTTGTACACTGTCTTTCATATGTGCTTATACACATGGTGCTGTATCAGGCTGCATCTGACAAGTGATAATTCGGGGTTTGAGTGTCTGTTTTACAGTGAAATATTGTAAGGATATCTCAAGATTACATCCCTGAAAGTTAGGTACAGTGTTTTGTCACCAAATTGACTTCATAAGGACACTGTTGGATATCTCAGTTCTGAAATTTCTCAGATTTGTCCAAGGCAGAATACTGTGTCCTTGGCCCGTTAAATAGCTTTAATAATATGGAGCTCATCCGTATATCTCACCAATTTGTTTGCTGCCATCTGCTTCCCCCCAGTCTTTGGACATGCCCATGTTGCACAGCTGGATCTTGGGAGCTCAGATGCATTCAGGGCATAGCGAACTTGGAGAATTCTGTTTCCTGCTTGGCTTGCAGCACTGCCTGAGTGTTACTGGTCTACTTTGTGTTTCTGCTCTCTTTTCTATAACAAATAAGTAAATAATCAATTTTTTAAATTATGTTTTGCCAAATAGTGGTTGCCTCAAATTTTATTTAGAGATTAGCCAACTTAACTCCCTATTAGGAGTTAATAAACAACTGCCTGTTTTGAGTTTCCAAACCCCCATTCTAGATGGCCAATGACAACCAAATGATCGGTCAACTTCACTTTTCTGCAGAAGTCGGTTGTGGTTTCAGATCTGATATATAGTGGTTGTCAAACTAATTTATATATGAACTTCCCTCCAAATTTCTTTATGTTATCTGAAGAAGTTTATGTGAATTTTGTGGCAAAAACCTTTCTCTTTGTATTGCTCACAGCTGCTACCTGTTATCCGAGATGCATTTTGTTTGTATTCTGCTTGAAGTACATTTTTTGCTTCAGGGTTTCTGTTTAATCATATTTTGCTTTCCAGTTTACTTTCTCCATATGGTTATCTTGCCTGATTTAGGCGGGGGCGGGGTGGGGGAGGTGGTGTTCGCTTGGAGGTTTTTTGTGCATTTTTGGGTTGGGGGGGGTGCCATCTATTTTACTGTGCTGTGTGCCACATTTTTTTTATTCAGTTTGGCAAGTATTTTATAGTGACGTAGTCCCTCAGCTGTTCAAATGTCAAAATACACAAAGTTCATATTTTATACAAAGCTATATATAAAATGCAAAAACATGTAGCCTTTATACTGTTATGTTTTATGTATTTGATTTTACATTGCTGTAAGTCAGAACAGTACATATTTTATACTGGTTAGTTGTACTGGATGTACAAATCAAGTTAAATAATACTTTTTTTTACATTACAGATATTTCTTAGTAATTTTTTTAGAATCTAATATAGGGAGTACTCTCTTCACAACTGCTTTCCACTGGGAATTGGTCCACATCATAGACATATTTCTGTATAGCTTAAAGTAACATTCAGCATGCTTCCAGGTCTTCTCAAAGGCCAGCAGAGTTTTTGGTGTTGGTACTCACAATGATTTAGACCACCACAACTGAGAGGGGGAGTTGGCACGGTGCTCGCTTTAGGTCCTCTTTCATAACCCTAAGAAGTTAACATTTTTTTGTTTAAAAATGTGTGCATTGTATGTGTGGGATGCCAAACTGAGAGGATTATAGACACACATTCTTACTTGCCCTGGAAGAAGTGAAGAAGAGTTAGGAGCATTGGAGTTTTCCCACAGTCTTGCTGTTTCAGCTTACACCTGAAGAGTAACCTTGAGTTAGAGTTGGTCAACAATAGAGTTGACCTGTTCGCTATGAGGAGGTAATTAAGAATCCATGCCTGCTTTATTCTGGATTTTTTTTTGTCTGACTTTTCTTTATTAAAACAATCACAGGAATTATTTTATGCATAAAGAAAAGGAGGAAGGAATTAGTAGAAGGTTAAGTACATAATTTGTGCTTGGGCAGGTCTGGGTTTTATTCCAAGCTCTGCTGTAGATCACTGTGGTAGTTTGGGATGAAACACTCCATTTCTCTTTGACCACTTCCCAATCTGAAAAATAAACATATACCTCACACTTGTATGGTTGGCTAAATTATTTGTGACAGGTTAATCCAGAGAAACTCTGACTTATTTTATGCTCCAGTTAAATATGGTCTTCTAACACTTGTACAGTGCCAGGATTCTTACAGGGCCTTTAAACTTTTTCAGATGCTTGGATAGTAGGTATTTTTTATCATGCATGCAGCAAAGAACAGCAAGATAGCTGTTTTTGTTTGAATTTATGGCATATTTTGAAATTCTTACTTTAAAGGAAGATGAGACAGTGATAGAAACAAGTTTATACTTCATAGTGCTTTTTGATAAAAGACAAGTGAAACTGGATGTAGGAGTGAAGGTAAATCTAAGTGAACAAATGATGGGGAAAAGCATAGCTGTAGTCCAAACAAATGGGGTTAGGGCAGTGTAAGTACCTTGATAGTGTTTAGAAGAATCTCACGCTTCTCCCTGATGCTGGATTGAAGAGGATCTGGAACTTAATGATGAGTTGACAGTTAGTGCTACTGCTGACAATGCAAGGTCAGCTAGATTCTCCAGACCTCTGCCTTCAATTGTGTGCAATTCTACAGATGAGTGAAAAAATTGTCCAGAGTACCCCACGTTGCCATGGTTCTTCAGCTGCCATAGTGCTTATGTATTGGGTTTGCATGGCAAGGTTTTGGTACTGAAGGGGCTGCAGGGATGCCTTCCGTGAGAAGCTGCGAGAAGCTTCCCCCACATCTGATAGAGCCAATGCTAGCCAGCTCCAAGATGGACCTGCTGCTGACCAAGGCCAAGCCCATCAGCAACAATGGTAGCACCCTCTGGGATAACGTGTTTAGGAAGGGTGTAAACAAACAGCGCAGCTGCAGCCTAGGAGAGAAGTGAGAATATGTCAGAGAAACAACTGTGTAGACACCAGGATCAATAAAGAAGGATGGGGAGGAGGTGCTTCAGGCACGAGAACAGAGATCCCGCTGCAGCCTGCCATGAAGACCATGGTGAGGCAGGCTGTCCCCCCACAGCCCGTGGAGTTCCATGGTGGAGCAGATCTCCACCTGCAGCCCTTGGAGGACCCCACGCCAGAGCAGGTGGATGCTCGAAGGAGGCTGTGACCCTGTGCGAAGCCCACGCTGGAGCAGGGTTGCTGGCAGGACATGTGACCCCGTGGAGGACCCATGCTGGAGCAGGCAGTCCCTGAAGGACTGCGCCCATGGGAGGGAGCCAAACTGGAGCATTTTGTGAAGAACTGGACCCCGGAGGAAGGACCCACGTTGGAGAAGTTCATGGAAGACTGTCTGCCATGGGAAGGGTCTCACACTGGAGCAGGGGAAGGGTGTGAAGAGCCCTCCCCAAGTGAGAAAGAAGGAACGGCAGGAACAACATGTGAGGAACTGACCACAACCCCTATTTCCTGTCTCGGTGCACTGCTGCAGGAAGGAGGCAGGGAAATGGAGAGTGAAGTTAAGCCTGGGAAGAAGGGCAAGCTGAGGGTAAGGTGCTTTTAAGTTTACTTGTTATTTCTCGTTGTCCTACTCTGATTTGATTGGTAAAAAATTAAATTTATTTTTCCCCAAGTCGAGTCTGTTTTGCCTGGGACAGTAGCTGGTGAGTGATCTCTCACTGTCTTTATCTCAACCCACGAGCCTTTTGTCATATTTTGTCTCCCCTGTCCAGTTGAGGAGGAGTTTGGTAGAGCGGCTTTGGTGGGCACCTGGTGTCCAGCCAGAGTCAACCCACCACAGCTTGCAAGACAAAGTAAATATCCAAATATTTTCATGGTTCAAGTACCACGATAACAGAAAATAATGGAGAAAGATATAAACTGTGGCAAGTGTTGAAAAGAATAACAAACAAGAAGCCAAGGAGGACTAAGGTTTACTTGTGTATGTTGATGTTTTGTAAGAAATTTTTCAGTTTTTCTTCTATTGCTCTGTTACAAGACAATACCCTGCTGAGTTTTGCAAAGGCTTTTGATGTGTTAGGACATACATTATAGCTTAAATTGGAAATTTTTAATCAGTCTATTTTAAAAATTTTATATAGTACAATAAAAGAAAGTCTGTTAGAACGTGCATGGTTTTTTCCTGAGATCCGTGCAGAATTAATTGCCGTAAGAACTTCTCACCTGTGCTGCTATTAAACTTGTGTAGCTACTTCTTTGTAACACCTGTACTATCACTTTGATGTTACGTGGTGGGAAAGCCTGAGTAAAAACTGAGTGAAAGTTGATTATAAATCTGTCAGGTTTTGGCTGTCCATTTCCAGTGCAGAGTCTGAAGCGTTTAGTGCCGGTGTTTCTCTCCTGTGAATGCTATGGGATTGCTCTCTGTTATTTCTGTATTTGGGAGAACCACTCTCTTTTAAACTCTTGTGACATCTAACAGAGACCTGTTTACTGCATGCGCTAGTTGATCCATCCATCCATCCTCATGATCAAGATAAGACACGGTCAACAATCAATCTCTTGCTGTCAGGGGCTGAGACAATAATGCTTCCACGAGTGATACCATTAACCAATTGCCTCTCGTATCAAAATCTTCACCATGTCTGATGGCCAGAAATCACACACTGTATGTCTTACAGTGTGTAAATATAATAATAAAGGAAGATGGAGAACTAGCAGCATTTCACAGTCAGAAAGTAACTTTTCTTAGGGTCTTATTCCAAAGCAGTTTGAGGTCATGCGATGGACGTGGGTGTCAGCCATAGTCTGGCACCTCCAGCCACCCTGTAACTGCACATTAACTAAATCTGCTGTTGTGATGGACAGGTGTAACTAGTTAGAGCTCTGGGAAGAACGTGTGGATCAATAGGTTTTCTGGGGTTTTTTTGTTAGTAGACAGACATCTCTTCTCCTAAGCTGCTACAAAGGGTATTGCAATGACATCTTGTTTTGGCTCAGAATTGGGGAATTTTTTTTTTTTTTTATGCTTACCCTGGTTAGCATTATCTCTGCAATTTTTTTTGCTTAAAATGAGGCTGCTGTTAGACTCAACATTAAACTGCAGTTGCAATTAGTTTAGAAACTTGAGCACGGTGTGCTTCAAGGTTCCTTTTTGTGTCGTGGCTTTTGCCATGTACTGCGTGCTTGTTAGTGGGGTTTCTGGCTGTCTCCATTGTAGTATCTTTATTTTAAATAACTCAGAGATGATCTAAAGTGGGAGATGCAGGGCCACCAAGCTACCAGTTTGGTAGCACTGTCCTTTGACCCAGCTGAAATTCTAGTAGTAGTCTTTGTGGTAGTGTAATCTTCTAGTAGAAGTCTTGTTTGTGATGAGACTGTAAAAAGGCAATCCCTTTTTGTAGAGAAGTCAGTTGAAGAGTAGAAGTATGACCTCTTTCTTTCCTATTACTGGTTGTAATTGTAGCAGAGTATGAACAAAAGTAGACTTGAACAGGAAAGGTAATCAGAATGAAGCGATGGTCAGAAGTCTCCACTTCATGTTCCTGAGTTAATCCCAAGTTTCCCCCCTTTAATTCTTTCTGAAATTCTAGTGTCTCAAGCATGCTAGCAAGATACCCCTTTCAACTCCTGAAATCCCTTCTGCCCCAAGGCCCTGAGGCACTCAGTTTCTTATTCTCACTTTGTCACCTGCGTTGTGTGAAGCAGGTACTGCCTACACAACTTCTGCCTGATGTTTCCATCACGCTGCCTTTTTTTTTTTTACCCAGTGCTGCCAGCTCTCAGAGCCATTCCATACTTTTTTTTAACCCTTATTCCAGCACATCTGAAAACTTGCTTTGTGAATCTGTTTTTATCTTTGCAAGCTTGTAATGTCCATTCTCTTCCCAATCATTGCCACATTGTACAAAGTTTGTCTCCATTATGTGGAGCGTGCATGTGTGTTTGCACGTATGTAAGTTATACAACTGCTGCTTTATTACACTGTAACAGACAAGTTGTGTTTTGAGGTTTGTGCATCTGTGTACACATCTACCATTCAGGATGAAGAATGCTTGTTTATGCAGTTTGAGTTGGTTTTCATTTGAAAATACAGAGACCAATGCAGTTAATTCAGTTAAATGTCCACATGGAGTTTAATGAAACGTGGCAGTGACGATAGACAGACGTCTTTAATACTATATACAGAAATAATGCATCACTTACCAAGATAAAAAGTTTGAGGAGGCTCTGACGTTCAGATGGTTCTGTATGTAGCCTAGAACCTCTCATGGAAAAGTGTGACTATACACTTCTCAGTTGGCTTTGTTCACTTTGCAACACCTCAGTTGCACACTGAATGAGGGAGAGTGTTCTGTGGAAAGTACTACAACATTCTTGCTTGAAAAAATTAATAGTGCAAAATCATACAAAAAGTAGCAGGAACATGTGAGAATAAATGTGTACAATTCCATTATCTGTGTAAGTAAACATACCAAGGGCAGGGGGAAGAGTATTCTTGCTGTAAATAGGGTTGATGTTTTTCTGTTAAGTTTTCTTTTCTGCCATATACTGGAAAATACTTGAGAAAAAATAAATCAAGTGTTGGATATGCCAAAAAAAAAAAAGAAAAATGGGAAATTTTAAAGAATGTGAATGTCATATTGTATGTTTGTTGGGCACTGTCTATCAGTATGAGTAGCGTTTATGAAGTATTTTGCTATAAGGAAAAAAATGTGGTTATTCCATATGGATTGGCAGATATATGCTTAAACTCTTTCTATAAACATTTGAATTAAAGGACACCAGATGTTGCACAGAAGCTGCTGCTGCTTTCTGAACTTCATGGTATATTCTTTCAAAACCCACAGGAAGTAGCTGAGGGAAAAAGTGTATTAATTAAGTTCAGAAATAGATTTTCCAGCTAAAGAAAATAGTGTTTGATCTTCAGAAATGTGAGCCTGTTGTCCCAGGAATCTGGTGGCAGCATGCAGCACTGTTACTTGGGGATCAGAATTTGGGTTTCAAGTTCTCAGAGCTAAGCTAGCCTGAAAGTAAGGCAGTCTGTGGCCCTTGGAAATGGACCCATCTTCTGACCCATCTCCTCTGGCTGGTGTTCATAGTTCTGTAGAGTCTACACAGAAAACATTTTTCCAGATTTTCTTGACCTGAAGAAAGAACGTTGTAATAGCAGAGACACGAGGAGAAAGGAGAGAATTGAAATTCACAGATGTTCTGCACTTCAGACATGTAACACGAGGGTGCATACCCAGAGTATGTTTTGTAAGGTCTAGAACTACACAAAAGTGGTGCAAATGGAATTTACTTTGCATTTGTGGAGGAGCAAGGTGTATGTTCTGCAAACCAATTATGTTACTTCTGCATTTAGAAGTGCTGGCTCTGCTGTAGCTGTAGTGTTGTCTCCTGCTCTGTTTCCTTCAGACCAAAGCACTGAAAGTGAATCTTCTGCACTAGTAGTTGGCCTGAAGTGTCCATCTGTCTTTATGCAGTGACTACATAACTGTTTATACTAAAGTGGCATAATTCTGCTGGAAGAAAGTGTACGTACAAACAAATAAGATTCCCCACTGAGCACTCTAGTGTCAAGCAAATCAGATTCTTTAAACATGCATTGCTGATGTATTAGGTAGTATTTGTGTCGTGGTTTGACCCCAGCCAGCAACCGAGCACCCAGCAGCTGCTCGCTCACCCCACCCCCGCCAGATGAGGATAGCATCAGATGAGCAAAAGTGAGAAAAACTCATGGCTTGAGATTAAGACAGTTCGATAAGTGAGGCAAAGCTGTGTGTGCAAGCAAAGGAGAATGAGGAATTTATTCACTGCTTCCCATTGGCAGGCAGATGTTTTGCCACATCCCAGAAAGCAGGCCTTCATTTCACATAACAGTTACTTGGGAAGACAAATGCCATAACCACAAACATGCCTCCCTTCCTTTTCCTTTCCTTAAGCTTTTATTTCTGAGCACGACTTGATATGGAATGGAATATCTTTTTGGTCAATTTGGATCAGCTGTCTCAGGTGTGTTTCCTTCCCAACTTCTTGCCCATCCCTGTTGAGAGGAGAGAGTGAGAAACGGAGGTGGCCTCGATGCTGTGCAAGCACTGCTCAGCAATAACTAAAACGGTGGTGTGTTACCAGCTCTGAAGTGTTTCGGTCACAAATCCAAATCACAGCACCATCTTGGCTGCTGTGGGAAAAGTTAACCCCATCCCAGGGCAGAGCCAGTACAGCCTCCACCCCTTATTCCCTGCCACTTACCTACGTGTCACTTGGGCTCTATCTGTTGCAGTGGTTGCTCAGGCAGGAGAGACAGCTTGTTGTGTTGAGTTGCTGGGCACCAAAACCAGCTCAGGTTGGGTCACGGGATACTTGCCCAGTTCTTTATGAGGCTTGTCATCTGTTGCCATGGGTGGCTTCTGCTGTAGCACTTCCTGTAGCAGATAGCTTGGATCACAGGTAGCAGCAATTTAAACATATATCCATTACAGTACCAGTAGGAGGAAGGGAGGAGGGTCTTTTCTCCTCTCTCCTAAGGAATCCCGCTGCAGGTTTTAAGAAATCTCACTGCTAAATTTGTGTTTTACAAACCTGTTACACCCCATTTCCCTCACTTCAAGAAAAAGAAGACAAAGCTGTCTTTGGAAAAGTCTTAGATACCTCTCATTTTGTTCTTCAAGCAGAGTGGTGACAAGAACCTGAAAACAAGATAACTTTAGAACGTCTAATAACCTGTGACTTCAATTTCTGACTTCCTCTTTTATATATTAGAAGCAATTCCTACTTTCCTCCTTTTTCTTCAAATTAAAGCATTGTTCTTCGAAACAGTCTACAGAGTTCCAGTATTCCACCACATCACATTCAAGGTTGTTTGACTTTAAGATCAGGTTAGACTTTGTCTCAGCCACATTTAATGTATGTTCGTTCAATACCTGCTACGTCATTTTGCCTACTTTTATGTCATCCATAGTGCACTTCTTGCAAGCTACTGTATTTCTTCATAAAAAATGCCGTCTACAAATATGATCTTTGTTCAGCAGGTTCATGAATTTACTTTGCACGTGTAAGAAATAGTGAAGGTAAAATCAGCATGTTAACTCTGAAAGATGTTCTGGTATTTTAAAAGAAAAATAATGTTAATCGTTCTGTTGACTTCATGCCTTTGGATTTGTTTTGTGTAGCCAAACTGTACTGCAACTGAGCGAGCCATTGCAAGACTTGCAACACACCCCATCTTGAAACCCAGATTTGTTGAACTTAAAGGTATGAAATCTTATATTAACTTGTTTATTACTTCAGTAGCTTACTGGTGCGTTACCGTGTTCCTGTATGTTCCTGACATGAACAACCAGTATAAAAAGAAAATTAAGAAACTGAAATGCTCCTGTAATTACCAAGCGTCACAAGCTTTAAGTCATTTTTATTGGTTGAAATGGGCTTATATGTGACAGTATGCTATATGACATATAGATATAGAGTGTAGGACCAACAGAGCTCTTAATGGGAACTCTAAAAATAGAATGGATGTAATGGAGTATCTCAAAATTAAGTAGGACAGAACATCACAATGAGCACAATAACATGCAAATACAAAGGTAAAAGGAGCGTTACAGGTGGGTTTCCAAAGGCAGTTAAAAGGTTTTGCAAGTGACTCCCTTAAACTTCCCTGGAAACTGTACCCAGAATCTGTAGGGAATCTTTCCTCGTTCTTTAGGTTATCTTCTGTTCTCTTTAAACTCAGTTTTTCCAGCTAAATTTGATGTTAAAAAGACTCAAGTTATAGTAATAAGGTCACAAAGTTACTTTGTTAATAACGGAGCATGTCAAATGCCCATTTAATTATATCAGCAATTTACTATTTGTTTGCAGTTTTTACACACAAAGTAATGCCCTAAATGAACATTATTATCAGTGGCAGATGATTTGCTGAAAGAGAAGTTCACAGTTAAACTCAAGTTTAACAGTGTATTCATTTGGTAATAATTTCTTTTCCTCACTTCTTGTGATGCTGTACTATAAGGTATTTCTTGCCCCATGTGTTCAGTAAGTGATTGGTAAGGACATTCAAAAAATGCTTACTCAGTACAACGTATTTAACTTGCAAAAATGTTTTATTATATTAAAATGACTTACATAAACTCATGTGTAGCTGCGACAAAAGATTTTTCTTCTGCCCCTTGTATAGCTGCTGTAAAAGCTTTTAAGGATGCAAGAAAGAACACAGCCAAAGCCACTCCCTCGAAAAACGCTAAGTCAGAAGAACAACCTAAATCAGTTCAACATTTCAGTAGTAATTTGAATGACCAAGCTCTTAAACCAGCTCAAAAACAGCAAGGATGTAAACACAAAGCAAAAGTTAGTATGAAAATGGAATCTGACGGGGTGGCTGAAGAGCTTTGTGAGAGTGAATCTGAGCGGGAAACTGCAGAAATGGGGAGAGCATATGCTCCAGAAGAATCTTCATTACAGGCAGGAGACATGCAAGCAGTCACTCAGAATAAAACAGGAAAGAAACTGGGCTATCAAAAAAGGAAAGAAGATATGAGTATGAACAAATTAAGTGCAATAAAAGAAATAACGGATGATGAGAGTGACCAGGAACAACCTAATGAAAAGGAGTACTTTGATGATAGTACCGAAGAGAGATTTTATAACCAGTCATCAGATTCTGACAGTGACAGCAGTGATGATTTCTTCATTGGCAAAGTAAAAAGAAAGAAAAAGATAGCAGGAGTTACTGATCTTTCTTCAGCAAAAGAAAAGGATAGACTTCAGAAAAACATAGCGAAGAAGGAAAAGAACACAGCGCCTGTGACAGCACAAGATTTGATCGCGGAAGAAGGAAAGCCACATGCAAAAGCAACCAAGCTAGAATCAATGTTCTGCAGTTCTTTGTCTGCCTCTAATCAAAAGTCTCAAAACAGAAGAAGGTAAACCTTTTCCCCTTTTTGTGTTGTCCAGTCCCTTCCTTCTTCCCAGTAATAGAAGTTGTTGTGATTTTCAGTAGCCCTTACCAAACGAGGAGAATTTCAGCCAATTACACCTTAGAACATGTTCACATAAACTACTCTGCAGTCTTCTTGTGCTTTCTTGACATTTACATATTTTTCATATTCACATTAGCACTGACATATACATGGGATTCCTAACTGGACCTGCATCTAAATTAAATCAGTACTGAATGCTTCTATTTTTATTTCTTTATTAACAAATAGGAAACAATATGTAAGGGGTTTGCACATTATGCTTGAAAAGTCATTGCACAAGTGTTCTGGTGATGACAACTCTTTATTCGCAGGTGTTTGTCATCTTACAAGTCTCTTGAAAAATCCTAAATTCTCTTTTTATTTTTAGAAATACCAAAGACCAGCCTCTCAACAATGGAAGAACAGGTATGTATTACTTAACCTGGTAAAGTTACAAGAGTAGAAACATCGTGAAATTATGTTGCCTCTGCAGTCTAATCAGGCTGGGTTTTGTTTCATTTAAATTTTGTGGCACATATTTTAACATTTGTTGGTAAAATGGTGAAATTGTTTTTGTTTTTTGTTTTAATCTGTGGGTATTTGTTTGCTATTTTCTATTTTTTAATATTAGAAATACTTAAAGTAAGGTTTACCAGGAAAGTGCTTTTCCATCTGTCTTCATGTTGAGCAGTTAATCTTACCTGTGCACAGGTGAAGGTGTCAGATTATGATATTTAACAAGTAGTTCATCTCGTGAGTAATGCCTTCGATAGCTCCTTCAATATTTTATTTATAGTATATGTTTCCATTTTGGAATTCATTGAATCAAGGATATCATTTCAGTCATCTTGAGTTACATTGTGAAATATCTCATTGGCTTATTGTGAAGAAAATAGTTGAGATTGTGCTGAATATTTGTCTACGGAAATTTTGAACGTGGTCAGTAATAACAAATCATAACTATCTGCAGTCTACCACATGACAACTTACTAGGCTGCAAGATGAGGAAATCTTGCTGTGAACATTCAAATGAATGTGTTCCGCACAGCTCATTAAGAAATTCTTGAAAATATCTGCAATCCTATAGTAGTTTTAACATATTTTTATAAAGGTTCAAGTTAATGTTTTATTGTTTACTTTTTGCACAGTTCTTCTTAAAAAGGAGCCGCAGTTCAAGAAGCAACCATTTCCAAAAGCTAAAGGCATTAAATGCGACAGTAAGAAAGCATGTTCGGAGCAGCCTCTTCATCCTTCGTGGGAAGCAAGCAAGAGACGCCGGGAACAAATGTCTCAAATTACAGCATTCCAGGGGAAGAAGATTAAATTTGATGACTAGACTATATATAAATTGAGATTTTAAAAAAATATTCTTGCAGGTTTACATCCCGTGGTATTTTCTTATGAAGTAGCAACTGCTGTTTGAACATTCTTGTTATACTGTCCTTATCCTTTGCAACGTATAAAGTAGAAACTGCTAGAATTTACAATCTGTTAACAAAGAAAGATTGCTGCATTTATTCAATGTGCTGTCTGTTAATTAATGAATGGTCATGTGGTGTTGGTTCTCAAGTCCCATTACGTACTGCTACCATTTATGAAATACGCCCTAACATGGGTGAATGGTTTTTACGAACTTCATTTGTGCCCTATAGGAATAATACAGCTTCTTTGGAGCTTTTTTGTGTGTGTGAAAATGTGCTTTAAACTATATGAGGACTTGGATGTCAAAAGAGAGGGGAAAATACAAAAAAATAGTAATATGATAATCCTAGGACTACATTACCAAACACATCCTCTACTGAGGAAAAGTAAGAGATTCTTAAACTTGAACAGACTTCACAAATTTATGAATGTTACCAAGTAGCTGGAAAAGCTGGTCAGTAGTAGACATGATAAGAAAATTTCTGGAGAGCAATAAAATATTGGCCTACTGAATTGTGTCTCTGTCCTTTGATTATGCTGTTGATTTGAGGAACTGAAAGAGTATCTTTAATACTGTTGTCCTGGTGCCTATATCTGGGTGCTTATACATGTCTGTCTTGCACTTTCTGAAGGAATGCTGAAAAACTGAGAGGTCTTTGTACACTACCTTTGACTTTTAAGTGCCATTCTTGGGAGTTTGGGAATTCATTTGATTGGGATATGAGGTAAAATCTTCATTGTATTTTTCTTCAGCAGCTTTTCGTACTGCTTAGTTGAAAAGTTCTGAACTTGTAATTAATCTTTAACAGTGTCGTTTATTTAACTATAGTTGTCTTTTATAATCAAGTTAATTCAGAACCTTGGTAAATTACTGCAGTTGGCGTAAGATAATACACTGTACAATTGTCATGGTTTGAGCCCAGCCAGCCACAAAGAACCACGCAGCCGCTCCCTCACTGTACACCCCCCACTGGGACCCCGGGGAGGAGAATCAGCAGAGAAAGGGGCAGCCCTCGTGGGGTGAGATAAGGACAGTTTAATGCAACAGCACACAGAGAGAGAGAACAATAATAATAACAACTATAATGCTAACAAGAGAGAATACAAACNCTCACTGTACACCCCCCACTGGGACCCCGGGGAGGAGAATCAGCAGAGAAAGGGGCAGCC
>VZSC01018602.1:335-14410 GCA_013398225.1 Steatornis caripensis
CCCCCTGCGCCGCTGAGGGGAGGAGGGAGAGAAACGGGGAGTGAAGCTGAGCCCAGGAAGCAGGGAGGGGTGGGGGCAAGTGTTTAAGATTTGGTTTTATTTCTCATTATTTTACTCTGATTTGATTGGTAATGTATTAATTTCCTAAGTCAAGTCTATTTTGCCGGTGACAGTAATTACAGAGGGATCTCTCCCTCTCCTTATCTCAACCCACCAGCCTTTCATTATATTTTCTCTCCTCTGCCCAGCTGAGCAGGGAGGCAATAGAGTGGCTTCAGTGGACACCTGGCCTCCAGTCTGGGTCAACCCACCACAATGACTTTCTGGGGTTTTTTAAACAAATTTTAAAGCAGTTATTTTGATTCAACTTTGTGTTCTTTGGCACAAAAAAACCTGCAAACTCAAGCTGGGAGTAGTCCACGAACCTTAAGGAGGCTGCTAGACTGTTTGCCGTGAGGAATTAGCTACTACCCCAGGTATGCCTTCGAGGATGCTTAGGAGCAATCTGTAAAAAGACAAATATTTGGGAGATGGTAGCGGGTGCTAGAGTTCATGTTAAGCAGGCTCCCACACCATGTGAATGTGATTGGGACAAGGCACCATGTAGGAAACGCTGGAGCTGAGGCTGTCAGAACATGCAGAGCGGGAACGGGAGGGTCAAATGATGCAGGGAGCTGCACCAACACGGGGTTGGCAGATGGCAGCTTTGCTCACTGCCTTGTGACAACACTCTGAGAGCGCTTCAGCCTGCCTTTCCTGGGGTGAAAGTTTTCGCTGTGGCCACAGTTCAACCATGCCCATAAACTCTTTTTAAAATAAGCCAGTTATGAATTACAAGCTTTTGTAATGCAGCACACAGTGTCTTGAGGAGCTGCAAGCATTAAGATAATGTCAGGCACATAAATCACCTCCAGTATCACAAAGATTATGCACTTTCCATATTCCTAGGTAGCGGTTTCAGTTCAGAGCTGGTATAAATAGGAAGTGGGGGTGCACGTACCCACTCTGAACCTGATCCCCTCCATGGCAGGCCTTTGAAAATAAGAAAGTTTTTAAAGAAATGTTGCAAAGAATATTCATCCAATTCACTAAGGAGACTGTTTATTCTCTGTTAAGAGCTCACAGAGGAAACAAAAGAAGTAACCTTCTTAACATCTACATCAGAACACTGTTTCACTTCCTGGCAGGATTCTCCTAATGCTGTTTTTCCTTCTTATTGTAGATCTGTCATTCTGTTGCTGTTGAATCACAGCTGCAGATCCCGTGCAGTTTGCAGGGGGATAGTTCTCCTTTTCTTTCTTTTTTTGCCCAGAGAAAAAATTAAGAAATCTTTCTTTTTCCATCAAGCGCCACCTGACTGGTTTCTTTCTGAATGTTGTGTTTAAACAGGTGCAATACCACGAGCTGAAACAGGATCCCAGCCACAGCCCGAGTAAGAGGAAGAAAAACAACCCCGTCTAGCCAGCTTCACGTGTTGAGGAGACTTGCATCTGCTGCGGGAAGATGAAAGAAAAAGCCTATAGCCTAAGCAGCATTTCCTTTCTCTGAGCTTTTTATTTATTTTTGCCTTTTTATCCAATGGGGAGATTTTGTAAATATTGTAAAAAGGCATTTCTCATTGAAGATGTATTTCGCACTGTAAAGACACGTTTGACAAAGGTTTCAAGTAGAGTTTTTTGCTGTTGGAAAGCCTTGTTAGAAACAGCATAACATTTTACAGGAATCAATCTAAAATGGTAAATACGCACTGCTACTTGATGGTCAAAGATACCTGAAATACTCAGATCATGCCGACTAAATCTACAAAAGGTGTAAATTTAAATCTGACTCAAAAATTCAGTCAGATTTTATTTGTGAGCATTAATATTTTTATCCAGTAAGTCACCATTACAATTTTCTATGTTTTATACATATACAAATACAATGTAGTGGAGCCTACTGCACTTAAGTTTTAGCAGATTTTTTTGAACTCCAGACCCTGAATGACAACCCCTGGTGCAGCGTTTTCCTGTGCAGTAGGGTTGCTTATAAGACAATGAGAAACACCAAGTGCAAATCTCTTTCTGGAGCTCCAAAAAGAAGTTCCTGCCATTTTTATCATTCCACTATAAGACATAAAAATCTCTGTCTCTCTCAAAATACTGCCAGGTTTGTAACTGATTGCCTATCTGATTTTTCTATATGTACCAGTAATCTTAATTTGTACTTCATAGTCTAGTGAATGTAGTTCATAGTTCTGCTGTAATGGAAATACTATCAGACTAACTCCATATTGCTTTGGGTGTCATGCTATGAACACCTTTTGTGCACATAACTATTTTAATATGGAAATCTTGCAGAAAATGTTTTTGCTTTCAAACCACAAGATCATATTAATATGCTTTATGATATAACACATTACCTGTTACCAGTGTGAACTGTAGTGTAGAGGCAAAAATGCAGTTGTGGTAAAACTGATATACCGGTTTTATTTCCTTAGCTAATAATGTAGTCAGTTCTTCTGATACGATTGTGCCCTACTGCATGGAAACTGCATTATTTTATAAATTACATGGAACATGGAACAGAAATGTTTACATTTCAAATGTCTTAGTGGCCACTGCATAACGAGTACTTGGGGATATATTCTGATAGCTGCATGTAGACTTCCACACTCAGCTCCCCGTGTAGTGAGCAGAGACTTCATTCCTAAGGGACTACCTGTGCACAGCTCTTAGTCGTAGCTCCCGGTGACGTTAAAGGGGATTTTTGCCCAGGGGAGAACGGCATGACTGCATCCTTGAGAGGAGCTGTTCCTGTGGTCCTCTCTGGGTTACCTCTCATTGGTTGCAATCGCTGGTAAAGTTATATTGCACTACTCTAACAATACTTTTTGAAAAGACTATTTAGAAATACTTTGCAAGCAGATGTATATATATTTGTCTAAAGAATTATATGTTAGCTGCATTGCTTATGAAAGATCATCCCGGATTTGTTTATTTTACAGCTCTGTTCATAGCGATTTCTGATGTGACGGTTATTTTGGTCTTTCTGTTTGTATGTTTGAAAGAATGCCAATCAAGGGGCGGTTCTGCAGAAAGTCTTAGACCTAAACACGTTCTTGTTACATCATGACTTTAAAAAAATTCATTTGTGAAGCTTGTGTAAGCACCTTTTCACTGTATGCTGCCCAAAGAGCAACATACTATTGATGGAGTCAGAATCAGTGATGAGCCTGTTTTGTTTAAAAAAAGCCAAATTTTCAACTTGACAATGCGCAAATGTTTGCTGCCAGTTGTCAGTTTTGCAGAGTTCTTGGATACACTGCAGCCTTGTACCTTCTTAGTGTTGCCCATCGGTCTGCGTGCGATTTCCTGTTGTGTTTTTTTTCTGTACTCAATTTCAAATGTCTACTTTGGTGGTAGTGTCTGAGTTAGTTATACACATTTACTGCATTAAACACAGTTTTAAGCATCTGTCTACTAAATATTAGGAAGCCTCTTTCTTCGAAGCCCTGTGCTACTGTTTTCCCATGAGTGGTGTGAAGAGCAAGTGAATGACAATATCATATTTCTGTGTGCAGGATTTCAGTATTTTAAGCCCCCAAAACATGTAAAGTGGAGGGGGCAGGGGGAGCAAAATATCTATTTGTTGAAAATTGATAAACTACTTTTAATGCCTCAGTCATTCAGAGTTGATCTTGCTGAAGTAACACACAGAGGCAAGACTAAGAATGCACATTGATTAAATATGATTCTCCTGCCACAACAGGATATTTTAAAATAATTTATCTGTGAACCCATTCTCAGTATTTGCAGTTTGTCTGCTCTGCTTTCTATGGGAGGTCTCTGTAGAGAATCAGTTCTGCCTTATGCCGTAAATATTTCAACATATCTTCCATTTCCAGATTGGTTCTGAAGTCAGTTTCTAACCTCTTAGATTTGCTGGGTATTCTTCCTAAGCAACGTGTTCATTCATAAAGAATCAGAGAAGAATAATGCATCTCATGATCATGAAACTCTTCTCTGCTATAGAAAATAAAATTTAATAACTTTATGTGGGTCCAGTGAAACTGAGTAACTTAATTGGGGCCTGCACTTTAAAGTAGGTGTCTGAGCACTCAGCATCCATCAAGGCTAGTGGTCTGAGAGGTTCTAGTCACATTTCTGCTGATAATTCACAGTACAGAGCTTAACTTACCCCATTTTTACAGTTGTTTCTCTTTGTAGTAAGGAACAATGAAGTGTTTTTCGTAATAGCAATGAGGTTTAACTTGAAGAGCTACTGCACTGTAACTTCACATTTGAAATCCAAGTGGAATAAAAACCAAGTTTTTTGTATTGCAATTACAACAGCAGTGGGATAATCAGAAAGTAATTAAGCAGGCTGCACATAGTGTGTCTGCTAATACGGACCCTAAGAGCATAGGCTTTTTTACCGACTAGAGAAAGAGCTGCTGGACCTGCCAGGAAATGTACTACATGATGCTTAAAGTATTTTGTTCTGGGATAGCCCAAGAGCACAAAGCAAAGGAGAGAAAAGAAAAATTATTTCTCTAATCAGCGCTTGATCACATAACCACCTCACAAAATGTAATAAAACCTTTGTAGCTCTCTGCCCAGCAGCCAGGGATCCCTGCCTCTTGGGAGAGGGACAGCTTCTGCTTGTGTCTCCTTTCCTTGCTCGGCTGCAGGAGCCTGGCTGATGGCCAGAGACAAACTTCTTTCCATTTCTGAGCCTGCTTCTCTTTAGAGGGCAAACTTTTTCCTCCCAACTGGGCTAATTTCCAGATTGCAGTGCAGCTGCTTCTATTAAAGACAGCTCATCTCCCCACCGTCCCCCCCACCAAAACTGCTGTTCCAGATTTTCAGTAAGTATGTCTTCCTCCAGAATTTTTCTAAAATCTTGCAAAGATGAAAAAACAAAACTTTTTACATCAAACAAGGGTTGAAATTATGGCTGTTTTTCAGCAAGCAACATGAGATTTCCACTGCTTTCTGCCTAGTTGAGGTATAGCATAAAAGGATTGTATCTTCTGACTCTCAAAGGGGAAATTCAGCTGTTCCCAGATAAAGTGCAATCTTTAGATGTCAACCTAGAAAAATGTGAAAGCTTTAGCAAAGTATGCTGTTCTGTCACAGAAGTGGGTGAAATGCAACTGGTCATGCGGTTGGTGAATCAGTTGAGGGTGAAGCAGAAGGAATGAGGGTGAGCAGCAGCCTGGAGAAGGGCTTGTAGAGCCAGAGAGAGACATTCACAAGGGCTCACCTCCAAGTGGTGCTCTCCCTCTGCACTTGGAGAAGGAAAAGATCCTTCATGCCAGAAGAGTAATGTAGCTGTCCTAAACCACCTTCACCCCTCTGTGTTCCTCCACATCATTGCAAATATGGTAAGCTGCTTCAGTTGGCTAGGCTTGGCCTTTGTTGTGAATGCTACATCCCTTTCCATAAGAGCAGTCAGGAAAACAGAAAAGAAAAAAAAAGTTATGTATCACAACTGCTGCCAGCCGTAGAAGAATTGAGCAACTGTGGATCAGGTCATCAGATGAGGAGGTTGGATACTTCTTGCTGCAAGAGGCATTAAAAGTTTTCTGCTGCTTTTGTGTCATCGTAATCAATCAAGAGAAGGCATGTTTCTCATAAACCAAGGATTTTAGATCTTAATTTAAAAAAAAATCCATAAGCTATCATTGTGAAAAAAATTAATTAAATCTTAACTATCTATCGCACAGGACATTGCCCTTCCAGATAATTTCTTTTTTCTCTGTAAGAATCTAATGCTCAAATAATGTCTTTTTTTTTTTAACAGGACAAATTACCAATGAATGACTCTTAAGCGTCCAACTAAAATTTCTGGAAGTTTGAAATTGAGTTCTTTTATCAAAGGGGACAAAAAGAGTATTGCCATGTTTTTCTCATCAGCCTTAGTACTGAATGAAAATTAAATGTCAAAAACATTTTTATGGTTTAGCTTGCACAATATAGAAGCTTGAAACCCTTTGTTATGAGTCATACGGTAATATTTTCCCGTTTTACTATAATCAAAAGAAACTTGAAACTACTTTTCTCACTCAGCTTTTATGTAAATTACAGCAGGTCATTAAAGCAAAGACTGAAGTGTTGATCATTGATATATATTTTGATTAAAGAGTGCTGATTAATGTTTTCTGGAATCCTTTAATAAGTCAATATTGTCTGACCTGGTTTACCCTGACATGCAAATACATTCCTAAAGTTTACCTTTTGTGTAATTGCACATGATCTTTTTCAGACACATCACAAAAACCCCAAAGCCTTTTAGATCCCCAACTGATGAAGAAAGACCCCCAGTCAAAAGTAGTAAAGAGAGGTCAAACACATAGAAAAAAAACATAGTCAAATTTTTGGGGAGTGTTAAGCACTGTGCAGTTGCACGGAAGAGAACAAGAGCTGCAACTCATGAGCTTCTTGTCTTAGTGCATGGCATTGCAATTGCAAGAAGGACCAGAACTTCAAAAAGAAAATGAAAATATGTCAAAAAGTATCATGCCATATTACGCCATCCCTAGGTATTACTGGAAGAAAGGAGGAAAATGGTTTAACTAACTTCTAGCGTTGGCAGTTCAACACAGCTGGAATGCTTTCCGGCAGAAGCTCCTTGGTTGACTCTGACCTGTTTTAACCTGCCCCACAGCTGCCACAGGCTGCCCTGAGCCTCTACCACCATCTCACCTAAAGGTAACTGATGACAGGGTTGGCTTTCTGCTGAACTGGGTGCTGGGAAAATACCTTTTCCAGTTATGTTTTTATCACATTATAGGACTGCCCTCACTAATTCATAGTGCGCTGCACTGACCATTTCTCTCATTTGCGAAAGTTTCCGTCTTGGAAACCAGCCTCCTCAGCGCACGTCTATCCTTGAGTTACAACATAAAGGAAGATTTTTCACTGCCTCCTGAACAAATACACTAACAAAAGTGAAAAGTATTTTCCTTCCCCGCAGCGTTGCTAGCCCTGGGACATGTTCAAGCTCAACAGGCAGTGGTATCAGGAGAAGCTGTTGCTCGCGGACACGCGATAATGGCTTGATCAGAAGAAATTGGCCAGGAGACTAAAGCATTCCTTCCCTCAGGCTGAGGAAACACATGCATCAGGAAAGGGGGAGGAGAAATGGAGAAGGGCCTGGGTTGTTAAATAAAAGAATTACTTGTAAATTGGATAACTATCAAATATAATTTCAATTCATGCAGATTTTTTTTTTAAAGTCTGGGATCTATTTAAAGGATGAAAGTCTGCATTATGTTTCTAGAAGTAGATGTCTCAGAAGTTCAGTCACTACAGTTTGCTGAGGCAGTGTACAATTTTGGGAAGACTGGGTGGCATCTTGGAAAAGAGCTGAAGAATTACAATGGATTACAGCCCTGGAATCACCTTACCTGTATTTTCCCTTCACAATACTGATACAGTCTTTCTCCTGGCATCCTTATGGAGATCCACAGCTCAAAACCACAGTCACATCCACACCTTTCTTTCCAGCTACCGCTCTGTTTCTCTTCTTGACTTTGGACACTGCTGATGACACACTGTGGAGATGGTCCCACACCTTCCCATGTAAAGGCTCACTCTTTCCTTTTTACCAGCTTGGATGCAGTCTGTAAGTGACCAAACTCAAGGCTACTGCTCCCTATCTCCTCTCATTGATTTCCTGGTCACTGCTGATACCAGCAATTAAACCTTACTGGGAAATCTTGCAGTTGGCCATGCCATGCTCTCCTGCTTCTTCTCCCTATTTTTCTTTTTTTGGTGGGGTTCTCCTTCCTTTCTCCACCCACAAATTCTTTTTGGCTTATTCCTCTTCTTATAGACCTAAATCTTTGCCATACGTTCACGAAGCTTCAGCTGCTGGTTTTATGTCAGCACTTCAGGTTTTTCTTCGTTTCTCGTCGCTGCATTCCTGTCTTTTGTGTGCTGCTTCTCCTAGGCCTGTAATGACTCTCATCTGGAGCACCCTCCTCTTGGTACTCCAAGTCCAGACTTTTTCCATTCCCTGCTCCCTGGTTGTGACATACTTTGAAGTTGTCAGTGCAGAAAGGAAGAACACAGGAATTAAAATCCATGTTTAAAGGAAGGAAATCTCCTCTGGAAGTTGTAAAACCGTTTATGCAGTATACTTGCATCGTGCTGTTAGTTAGTTGGTTCTAAAATAGCTGAGCTTACAGTTTTGCTCTGCTCCAGTTAAGAAAATTTGGACCTCTGTGTGACTGCAATCAAATCATAATGGGCATTTCATTTTGGAAAAAAAAAAAACATAAAGCCATACCAAAACAGAAAACCTGTATTTTTTAAGGGAAGGGGGTAAGTATAAAACAAGCAATTGCAGCAAGTATGGGTTGTTTAGGGTGGAGGAGTGCCCTCATTAATTCTCCATCATGGAAAATGGGTTTTCTGTGCAATTTGCTGTTCTTTGTTAAAAAGTTTTGTTAAAAGTTTTGTTAAAAGTCAAGTCCTATGGTTCGTAATTATGATTTTTGCAGTTTGGCCTCCTTCTCTACAGTGTAATGTGGAGGCTGCACTTTGACCAGATAGTGTTCAGAACAAAGAGTGGCATTTTAAAAAGAAAATAATTTTTTAAGCAGTTGACACTTACACTTGATGTCAAAGCTGTCAAATGCCAGGAAGTTTAAAGCCAGGGTTGGTGTTTACCTTTTGATTTAAGCTGTGATAAAATAAAGGGAGAGGTGAAGAGAGAATCTGAAGTCACGCAGTGAGTTTGCACCCGCCTGTCAGTTGTAGCACATTGGTCTCACATATTATCGAGGGTACTGGGAATTGTTCACTTGACGTGTGCTGTACTGGAGCCGCGGACACCCTGCATGGCTGACAGTAACTGAGACGAGATGGTCAGGGTTGTAATGGAGAAGGCTTGAGTTGCACTGTTCTCTTTGCATGAAGAGCTTTACAGAGCATCTGCCCTCCCGCCCCATATCAAATGGGTGCATTAGAACATTATTTTTGTGAGCAGTAACTTAAATGACCAATTTATGTAAGGAAAATGGCAATGGTGCACGGGAAGGAGGAATTCTCAGCTTTAATCTTGAGTTTCTTGGGTTTTCTCCATCTCAGCCTGAATGTTACACCCTCTTTTTACTTTCAACACAGAGTCCAGGAAATGTGACGTACACCGCTGCAGCTATTTGGGAAGTTCTGAGCATTTAGAAACACCAGTTCCTATGCCGATACTTCAGTTCACTAGCACGCACCCCTACAGAGTGCGCACCCAGTGCTGATGCTAAACAGCAGCTGTTCCCCCTACATCACACATCCGTGCAACAGGAAAAGGCTGTGCCATCTCAAATTCTGTCAAGTAACGTTCAATGATGACGAGAAACACATGCAAATTCTGATGTTATTTCCAAATGATGTGTCTTAAAAATAATTTCTCAGTTCCTACATTCACTGGTGAAATGCAGTTGACAGCTTGTCTCTTAATTTCAGCCCTGTTCATCCCACTACCAGAGGCAGATGTTTAACTGTGGAATGAAGAACTACAGGCATCAACCATGTGTAGACTCCATATAATAGACTCTGCTATTAAATGAGGAAATAAATTTTCAAGCTTAACCCAGAATCAGTCTACTTAATCCAGAGGATGCAGATGATAAACTTAAAAGGTGGACAAGTAGTATTGTAAGGCCTGTGGCATGGTCCCACACAACATTGTTGTTGCTAAATTGGAGAGAGATGGATTTGATGGATAAGGAATTTGATGGATGGACACATCCAAAGAGTTGCAGTCAACGGCTCAATTCCAGATGGAGATCACTAACAAGTGGTATCCTTCAAGGGTTTGTCCTGTGACCAATACTATTTAATATGTTCATTGATGATGTAACGGGATCAAGTGCACCCTCAGCAATTTTGCAGATGACACCAAGCTGAGTGGTGCAGTTGATTTGCCAGCAGGAAGGGATGCCCTCCAGAGGGACTTCACAGGCAGGAGGAGTGGGCCCAGGTGAACTTCATAAAGTTCAACAGGGCCAAGTGCAAGGTCCTGCACATGGGTCAGGGCAATCCCCAGTATCAGTTACACATAGAGGGGATGAATGGATTGAGAGCAGCCCTGGGGGTGCTGGTGGATGAAACTGGACATGAGCTGGCAGTGCATGCTCACAGCCCAGAAGGCCAACTGTATACTGTGCTGCATCACCAGCAGTGTGGCCAGCAGGTACAGGCAGGTGGTTCTTCCCCTCTGCTCCACTCTGGTGAGACCCTGCCTGCAGTACTGCGCCCAGATCTGAGGTCTTCAGTACAGGAATGACATGGACCTTGGACCAGACATGGACCCTCTGGAGCAGGTCCAGAGGAGAACACAAAAATGATCAGAGGGATGGAACACCCTTCCTGTGAGGAAAGGCTGAGAGTTGGGGTTGTTCAGCCTGGAGAAGAGAAGGCTCTGGGGAGATCTTACTGTGGCCTTTCAGTACTTAAAGGGGGCTTACAGGAAAGACAGAGAGAGACTTTTTACCAAGGCCTGTAATGACAGGACAAGGGGCAAGGGTTTTAAACTGAAAGAGGGTAGATTTAGATTGGACATAAGAAGGAAGACATTCTTCCCAGCAAGGGTGGTGAGACACTGGCACAGGTTGCCCAGAGAAGCTGTGAATGCCTCCTTCCCTGGAAGTGTTCAAGGCCAGGCTGGATGGAACTTGGAGCAACCCGGACCGGTGGAAGGGGTCCCTGCCCATGGCAGGGGGCTGGAACTCGATGGTCTTTCTTTATGGTCCCTTCCAACCCAAACCATCCTGTGACTCTACAATTGCTCTTGGCACAGCTCGCAGAGGCAGCCTGTTTCCTGGCTGGTACTTATCATAAAAACATGACTAACTTGGACTTAGCAGGTAGACGTACAGCAAGTGGCATTGCAAGAGTTTTGTAGAAAGCATGGCAGGTCTTCAAAACCAAGTGTCTTTTGCCAGATGGAAGAAGGAGAAGGCTTAAAAACTTGCAAGGTTTAGGTTTTTAGGTTTACAGCAGATCCGAAACCATCCTACCACCCAACCCCACAGATGAAATACTAACAAGGGGTCAGCCACCAGAGCAGGTGACATCAAAGCTTCCATACTTCCCACTTATCAAAGGAAACATGATGGGAATCTTACATAGCATCTTCTAAAACAAAGACCATGTTTCCATATGTACTGATAAAGCACCTTCAGTTTCTCATAAACTGAAAAAGCTTTTTGGGGTCATCTTCCCACATCAGAAAAAAGCCAGACTCTGCTAATGGAGCAGGAGGCAGCAGCTGAGAGGGATGCCTGCTAAGGCCCTGAACACTTTGCAAAACTGGTTGTAGACAAGGTGTCTACCTGTAGAAGGTCAGCTTCAGCAAGGCTGCTGGAGAGTGGGTACAGACACTCAGATCTGTGATGGTGACAACCACAGCTCAGGTAACATGAAGCTGACTCTGCGTGCAGCACCTTAACTTCGGTGTAGTACACGCAACACTTGCCCAGCGTGGAAGAGAGGCCTCAGTTTTACTTTCTGTGTAGTCTGAGTGAACTCAAATCCGTGCTGCATATATCCTGAGAGGATGACGCAGCAGACATGCAGATATTCAGATGAGGGAGAGGGGACCTAAACAGAGTATTGATCGTCTCACAGCTGCAGCTTGGTGCAGAAGAGGATTCAGGACTGGCTGCACAAGAGACAGCAGAGGCAGGAGATGTCAAAACAGAAATTGTTGTAAATAAAACTGGTAAGTATGTATGCAATTTTCAAGCAGATATTGCAGAAAAAAACACGTGCATGTGCACCTCAGCAGGAGAAAACAAATGTCTTCTTCCCTTGAGAAGACACTGTGACCTGTAGAGGTTTCTGGGGGAGGGTACAGTTTTGAAAGATAAGCAAAATCCTTGTTCTGCTTTGTAGGGACCTCTCTCCCCCTGTGTCACTACACGGAAGCCTAGGGGGGACCTGAAAAATTTTCCTTGGATCTGGCGCTTGCTAGCAACTTGATGTGTGATTTGTCCATTATTTACAGTCCTTTACTTCAGGATGCATCACAGGGCAAGGAAAATACATTTTTTTCTTAAATGTGTAGAAGGGAAACATTTGAAATGGCAGTCCAGTTGCCTATTTGTAGTCTGCCACGCGACGTAGGAGTTTGCCTTCTTTCGCCTTGGGCAGCCTGTGACGGCCCCCTCCAGCAGCCCAGCAGACTGCGGTTTTACTGAGAGCTAGCACTCACTGTAAGCAAATGAGATAATACTGTATAAAAGCTTTGTGTCTTAAACCTGGTGCTGCTGTGGCACAACATCCACTTGAACAGATTTTTCTGGATTTGTTGAAAAACCAAACCGAAACCAAAAAAGCACCCCAACCTGAACCTTAGTTTAATAATGGTGGTGAGGTCCCTATAAATATAGGTATGCTAGAGCCTTTGACAACTGTACCCATCGTTTAATCTTATCATTTCCCTCCCTGCTTTATTGTGTGGAGTTTGCGAAGGCCCATCAGGGATGTTCTGTGAACACTCCTGAAATCAGAAGGGGTTGATACAGAAGATACGTTATCATCAGTCTGCATGGCATCCATATGAAGTTCAATCTTCAGTAGTTCAAGAGCCATTATAGATAGCATGTCCCCCGTGCAGAGAAGCTGTACTTTGAACAGCTGAAAGTGGTGACTGGTCGACCACTGCCAGCTCGTGTTTGTTCTCAGAGTAAAATTTCAGCAGGCATGCATGTCTATATTGGGGTAGATAGCATAACATGATTAAAGAAAATAGTAGTCAAAGCACTAGCAAGGAGTAGAAAATGCCACATTTTAAGACCAAATGGGTAAGTAAGACAAACAAGCTGAATTATATCACCACTGCAGTTTTATAATTTTTAATATAGTTGTCTCTAAATTAGTTAATTTCTTTTCTTAGCTTTGCTTCCCCAAATTTTTCAAAAGCACCATTGGTTACAAATGAGTTTGTGTATGGATAGTTACGTATCTTAGCAAAACATACACTACTCTTAAATATAAAAGCAATGTGATTTAGGTGCACTGGGAGTTAAACGAGAATGACGCCTTCTTTACACGACTCCTGAAAACTATGACATTTAGCAAATGTATACAGGCTCATTTAGGTAAGACAAGAATTCGATTAATTAGACTTCAGCTGTGTGCAAGTGACAAGCCACACACAGAAAAAAATATCTGTCACATAGATAACTCCTTACCTTCCCTGTGTCAGCACTCTGAACAATTTGTACAAGCTGACTCTTCACTCTTCCACTGTGGTATTTTAACTTCTTCTACGTTCAAGATTCATGATAATTTTCCAGCATCAATAAAATAGCTCTCCTGAAAGATTAATGAAACTTGCATTGAAAGAACCCTGAAGCTGGATCTCAATTTCTTAACTGGACTCGATCGTAGTATTTTTGCACCATTCTTTTTCTTCCCTTCCCTCTCCAGCCAGCAGTCTCTTTGAATTTGGATGGAAACAGTAATTCCCAACGTTCTTAAAAACCAACAAAATAGTCTATTTTTTTAAAAAAAGTGTATTATCATCAGCTTTAGGTAGATAGAAGCATTGTTTTTCAGTATTTCTGATTATTTTTTAACAATTTAATCATGCTCTCCAAACACCTGCCTGTGCAGATAGTGTTACTGGAGCTCTGCAGCTTTACTGTTTCATCTCTTTGGCATCTCTTCATCCCACTTGCCTGCAGGACACAGTCTGCTAAACAGTCCTCAGCTCATCCTTTTTAAAAAGAAGGTATTTTGCATTTACTCAGCTAAAATAAGCTACTGTAATAGTACCTGTTGATATCCTGACTTAAAGCAACTTCTTAGACAAACCAGAATCTGTATTTTTTTTTCACAGAGATTACAAGTTTGGTTGATAAATTACGTGCATTGTCACTATCTATATCTGAATATGAGAGCAGAGATTAGTATTTTGCACAGTATACTTTTTAGAGCTGTTTTCCTGAAGAAGCATCATTTCATACACTGGTAGATACGATGACAAATTTATGAACTTAGAATCATAGAATCATAGAATCACAGAATGGTAGGGGTTGGAAGGGACCTCTAGAGATCATCTAGTCCAACCCCCCTGCT
>VZSC01018602.1:16380-57430 GCA_013398225.1 Steatornis caripensis
GTCCTTTTTTCCACATCCTGTAAGCTTCCTTCTTCCCTTTGAGCTTTTTTGCAACCTCCTTGTTCATCCATGGAGGTCTCCTGCCTCCTTGGCTCGACTTATTCCTCATAGGGATGCACTGATCCTGAGCTTGGAGGAAGCGGTTCTTGAATATTGACCAGCTCTCTTTGGCCCCCCTGCCTTCTAGAGCCCTAACCCAAGGGATTCCTCCAAGTAGGTCTTTGAAGAGGGCAAAGTTAGCTTTCTTGAAGCCCAGGGTTCTAATCTTACTTGTAGCCCTGCTTCTTCCACGCTGGATCCTGAACTCCACCATTTCATGGTCACTGCAGCCAAGACAGCCCCCAACCTTCACATCTCCAACCAGTCCTTCTCTGTTTGTTAGTATCAGGTCCAGGATCGCTCCTCTCCTCGTAGGCTCCTCCACCACCTGCGTTAAAAAGTTATCACCAATGCTCTGCAGGAACCTCCTGGACTGTACATGCCTAGCTGTGTTCTTCTTCTAGAAGGATCTTAATATATCACAGTATGACGATTGTAATTATTTAATGTGCATTTAACAGATTAATAAAGGAGTTATCTGACAGATTTTAAACTGTATGAATTTAAAATCTGTTGGAGAACTCCCTGGGATTGGCACTCAGGCTGGTGTGTCTCACCAACAGAGTAAATAGAGAGTCATTCGCATTTTATTTGCACATGGCACAGGTGGTGATGAAATGACCGCTCGTACAGATTGGTCTGGTTCAGTCAATAGATTGGATCCCTGTTAAAAAAAAAAAGGTGTCTTAATGCAACCAGAGGAAGTTAAATGTAAGACGACATGATGAAGGCTGTACTTACATGATGATAAACTGGAGGTGATGATAAACTGGATGATGATAAACAGCCTCCTTTTCTCCAGGCTGAACAAACCCAGTTCCCTCAGCTGCCTCTCACAGTACTTGTGCTCCAGGCCCTTCACCTCCATTGCCCTTCTCTGGACATGCTCCAGCACCTGTGTCTTTCTTGTAGAGAGGGGCCCAAAACTGAAACACCATTTGAGGTGCAGCCTCACCAGTACCAAGAGCAAGGGGATGAGATGGGGGTTTGATACAAACCCTGCACAGGGCATTTGTGATGCTGTCCTTGTGCAGTGCAGCAATTTAGCATCAGTCAGGATCCTAGACGGTGCAGGAAAGAGCTCCAGGACTATGTAGAGTTAGATAGTTTAAAGGGAGCTCAGGATCTGAGGGTTGAACCTCCTCTCTGTGGTAACAAATTTAAAATGGTTATTGAAGCCACGAGAATATTTACATTTTATAAGCCAACCTTAGCTCCTAAACAACAATAAAACAAATCTACAGCAAACCTCCCAGACTCCTAGTACACCGGCAGTAGTGGTTTATTTGCCAATGAGCGTGCCCATTGTGAAATCCAGAAACACTCTGTAAAACGTCTTACAAATATCAAGAGAGATTTTTGCACATAAACCGATGTGCTTCGTCTCTAGTAACAGCAGTAGCGTGAAAAAAAAGAGTACGTGTCAGAGAAAACAGAACACCAAAATGTGGCTTAATGCAACTTTTCTGGCAACTTTTGAAGCTTGACCAACACCTTTGCACGCAATTCCCGGTTGCGTGTCCCAGTGTGCTCTACCTTCTATTGTGCTGCTACCAAGGATTGTGCTGCTGAGCACCGTTACCTGTCTGTCCAGGCAGCATTCGGTACATGTGCAAAAGGGATGTTCTCCAACTGTATGCTGAAGGTGGAGAATAATGAAGGACTTTCTAAAAGCCTGGGAAAAACAGACGTGATTGAGGATGAAGATGTACTTTCACGCCTGTGAAGCATGTCAGCATGTAAAACGTGGGTATAGAGGGGAAAAAGAGGAGGGGGGTACTGCTTGGCTGATTTTGTTTGTTCTTTTAACTAAGCCAGGAACTGGGAAATACTCTATGTTCCAAGAGGGATTTAAAAAAGCAGACAGGTTAATCACTTAATAGACCTCACCTTATTGCAATCATGATTTAACACGAAAGTTCTGCTATTCTGAAAGAACACAGGTACTCTCTAATAAATCAGATGAAGCACATATAATTTTATGTTAAATACGACTGAGATATACTTAAGATTTTTTTAAGGACACGGAGTTTGCAAACTTGAGTATGTATAAAACTGAATATGTATAAAACTGAATTCTATTAAGAGCGTAACTGGGAAATAACAGGAAAATTTTTATTGTATGATCCTTAAACTGAGAGAAGATTAGAGAGAACAAAATTGTGTCACCATATAATTAAAGACTGATGATGCACACAGACAATATTTAAGTCGTGGCTACATGTGGAATATTAATTCAGACATTTCCTAACTTTTGAATGTTACATGTTGCAATGCTGATAATGTTCATTTAGCATGTTATCTACTTTACGGTATCTTGGAGCGATGTACTTGAAATTAGTTTAAATAGGTAAGTAGGCCTTAAGAATGATTGCTTTTTTTCCTGCCTAAATGACATAATAGCAAATAACTGTAGTAATATCCTGGATGTATAAGCAGAATCTCTCTTTACCAGATCAAAATAATGCTTTTCCTGCTTTCATTTAGTCACTAATGTATTATATTAGGAATATATATGAATATTCGGAAGCATTTGCTTTTCCACATCCACTAGAATTCTTGTTCTGTGGTTCTCGTGAGTCCCAATTATTTCAAATTCCCAATTATATTGCCAACTTAAACGCGTATTTTGCATTCTTTAGAAAGTATGTACATAGCGTTTCTTTCATTGCGTCCTGCAACAGGGAATATGGATGATTATCAGTCCATCTCATATATGACAAAGGTTTTTTTGGTGCTGCTTTCTTACTATAGAAAAATCAAAAATGCACAAACAAAAACAAATCCAGTATACGCTGACCCTTTATTTGATTAGAGCAGGCTGTTCTGCATGCATGTATAAAAATAATAATCAGTTATTAATAAACACTGAACATTTGTAATGCAGGTCTGGTTCCAAGACCAACTCGAGTCTGAGCAACTTCAGTGGATTAATTGCTATGAGATCATATATCTCAGCTGCAGAAAGGCTAAATGGAAGTTTTAATGTGCTGCAAGCCAGCTGCATCAATGTAACTTATTCCCTCTAGTCAAGCAACATCAATTTCAGGAGCAGCTATTATCCACACCCTTTCTTTTAGGGTTCTTTTTTAATATTATAAATTGCTATTACAGAAGAATTGGAAACGTTGCTAATTAGTACCTTCCTTTTGAAGGCTAAGATTTTAAATTACTCCTGATCTATCACTGTTAGAAAAAAAAACAAGTATCCTCATTCTAAGGCAGCACTTCCCTTCCATTGGAAGGTCTCTTAGAAGTCCCTTAGAAGTGTCTCTCTTCCCAGACCCTGGCCTGAAATGAATTTGGCACTTCTTCTCTACAAAGACTGAAGGCAGGAAGAGTAACTGTTGCCGTATAAACATGCAGTAAGAGCTCTTCAAAACACATAACTCCTCTGCATCCCCAACCTCATGCCGCACAATTACGTAGTTCAGCTGCCTCGCAAGCCTCAATACCTTTAAAGAACAGCATGGGATTTTCTTTTTCTTAATTAATTAAAAAGGCCATCTGATAGAATATGTAGCACACAATCCTAAATTAGGTTAGAGGATTAGTTTAGAGGATTTACCATGTGTAGTTTGCATTTATTCACAGAATGGAGAACAAAATTCTCATATTAAATGGGGTGTAATTTTTAAGGAGATCTATACTTAGTGTCAGAATCTGATGCCCAGTACATACTTAAACTGTCTTATCTAATCCTTTGTAAATTCCCCTGCCAATATAACTAGATTTGTGCCACTGCTTCCACCGGTATCTTTAGCCAAGGGAGTCCCAGGAGTGTTCCCAGATCATTTTTGTACACTGCCAGTGTAATGGATTTATCAAACCACTGCAAGCCAGCGTGAGTCAGAGCAGAGCCATGGACACCGCCAAGTTATGCTGAGGGTGGATTTGTCCCTTCGCAGCATCACTGGCCTGGGATGCAGCAAGACAACTTGATCTTTTTAAAGCTCTCGTCACTGGACCTCACTGGACTTCTGTAAATCACCCAGCTATCTGGGCCACCTCAAGTCAGTCACTGCACAAACGAATGTGACCACAAGCGCCGCAGCGCTGACAAGGGAGAAAAAGGTTCTCCACACACCTGTGTGTGGCCATTTCTATCAAACTAACAAAGACATGGGAAATGCTAGAACGCCAATTCTGTAAATATAATACCTTCTGTTTGGAACTTTACAAGATTTAATTAATTTACATAACATCATTTTAATTTTTACAAGACAAAGACAAATAGGACAAAAATGGGCAGAATGAATTTGCTTTTCCATATGTTTTTGTTTAATGCCAGATATTTATAATATCAGTTTTATTAAAAGATATTAAAATACCTAGGCACAAGCCTTTCTCAAGGAACTCAGTTTACCTTTAGGGTCATTACCTCTGGAAACCAAAGTGAACTATGGCATGAGATCAGTAACAAAGATTTCCAGGACATAAAATACAAAGTTTAACTTAGTGTTAATGATATAACATCCTCCTGAGGTGGTCACAAGCATCCAGATCTGTCATACAACTAGAAGGCACTGGTACTGGAAAAAATTTGCCTACAGTGCAACTACACTGAATCGATGCATCTGACTTCCACGTTCTGGGAGAGGAAAATATTAACAACATGGGAGATACTAAACATGCAGGGCTTGTTTAGGGCCGTAAAATTTGTACTTCTTTGGTTGCCGGAAAAAAAGTTAGCCCAATACCAAGGGTTAACAGTCAAGATACAACCAAACCAATGTGGCTTGTTCAGAAGCTAACTATTGAAAAGATTTAAGTAAAGAGCTGATACGCCTCTATCATAGTTTCCAGAGTTGCTAATAAAGCCACCATCTGTTCTCCAGGGAAAAAAAACATGTTTGTAGATATTTCTTGAAAAAACTGTGGTAGCTTCTGAAAAGTTTCTAGTTCTCTAAAATATGTATCTACTAACCAATGTGCAGAAAATGTACTTTTCATCTTACAGTTACCATGAGCCATTACTGGAAGCACATTTGCATGCGCTACCTCTCTGAGAGTTAAAGTAAAGGGCGAAGACAGATTGTAAACTGAACAAAAATTCAGCAGCATCTTATTAAACAAAATCAACCACAGTTCTCTCTGCTGACTGCAAAAATCTTGTTCTGTGCGTTCATAGAAGCTTTCAATGTTCTCTTCTGGATTAACAACATTCAAAAGCTCTTGCTTTACTGGTATAGACTTAACATAATCCAGTGGCAATTTTCCATTGGAGTCCCTCTGCTGTAGAAGGACTGGTCCTGCAGGGAAAATATAAGCATTAATAATAACAGCACATTCTATTTGGCAGCCGAACAAGATTTTAGCTTGGTTTTTGCCAGAAGCTAGGAGTCTTGTTTAAATTCCTTTTTGTACTAGGTTATGTTGATGTAACTGATGAGTTACACATTTGCAATACAATCTAGAACATGTAGAGAGAAACTTCGTAACAGTGTCTTTACCATACAGTCTTAATTTTCCTTCCAGTTTTGCTAGGTTGAAAGCCAAGGATTATTACATAGAAATAAAAAAGAAATTCAAATGTTGCTTATCCTAAAATTTCAAGTAACAATACATGCGAGTATGTAAAAATGTAGTATTATTATTATTGCTGTAAAATTCCATTAAGTATTTTATAGACTAGGTTATTTGCCGACACCGAATCCAAATTAAAGGCACGTTACCATGATAGTCTTTATTCTACTCTTCTGGATGGTGTGGCCAACCTTGTCCTAAGCTGTGCAGCAAGGTAAAGTACTGAGGTAGGAATCACAGTTTCCCTCAACAAATGAGTTTCAGAATTTGGTCTTAACAGACTTCTGAAATGCAAAAAGCAATTGCTCTAATAAATAGGTTTAAAGTAAGTAAATGGGACGTGTTTTACTTACCCAACTATATACTACATTCTTTTGGTATTTCCTGTTTATTAGTACAATGGAGCTATTAATATTTAAAGTTTACTGATGTGTAGATAAGTTTAGGAAAGGCCGCATCAGTAAGAAAAAATGAAGGCAGTTACACTACAGGTGGTGTTTTTCAAAGACGAACACATCAGGCATCTTCTTACATAAAGTTGCTAAGTAAAGTAATGCTAAAGTAATGATGCCATTTTAACTGGAATATGTTTTCAGAAATGTATTTTAATTACAAAAGGTAATTCACTGCATTACATATCCATACCAGAGGTTTTAACTTTGCTGTGATTAAAGCCGTATTGTCTTAGTTCATCACTTTTTATGCAATATAATTAACTTATGCAAGCTGAAGGTTTTTAGAGACAGAAAGCAGGAGAAGTTTTTGCAGAGATGAGTTCTAAATTATTGAGCTGAGCAAATCCACACTGAATGGGTAACACACTTTTCTACTGTAGTCTTGTCAGCTATTTGACAGGCCAAAACCCAGAGTGTGACAAAGGCAAAGATAAGGGTACGCACAGCCTTATAGCTGCCAGAAAACCTTGATGAATGCAAGTGCAAGTAGAGCTCTTCCCCTAGGACAACAGGATCATCCACTACCTATTCTTCAGAATAGCCTAGGAAAAATGCACATCTGTCAGTGCAATGCCATTTCCAATTGAGGAGCTGGGCTTACTATAATATTGGCTATTGCATCACTTAGACCGATTGAACTGAGCCCAGGTATTGGCTTGGCATGTCAAATACACGGTTCAGTAGATATATAAAAACACCTGGGAACCACAGAACTCAAGCTCAGCAAACATAGAGGTAGAACTGCAGAGGAATGTATTGATTATGAGCCGGTGCTTGCACAACAGAGAAAGAAATAGCCTTTAGGGGGCAGGAGAAGACTGTAAATACACACGGTCTGATGCCAAGAACAAAATAAATTTTTGTTTCTCTACCTTAATTAAGTAGTAGGCCATCTAAATACAGTGCATTCTTCTGCCTCATGACTATACGCAGAATGATTTTTATTGAAAAAATTTAGACTCAGAATACAATGCACAGAGATTAAATTGACACAGTAGGTCAATGGTAAGGATATTGCAAATACTCATTTTAGTAAATGAATTAAAAGAAGGAAGAGTTGATATCCAAGAGCATTCTTCCGAGTTGTTTTTTAACAAAATATGCTAAGTTAATTATATTAATACGGTATATTTCAAGATAAGATACCAGTTCCCTGTCACTGAACAAAAAATATTGTTCAAAACATTTATCACGTGTCTGCCTAAGGGGCAACGTATCTTTTTTTAGAAACTAAAGCATCCCTCCCACTATTATCCCTAAACAGCAGTTATCACAATTACAATATAGATTCCTTTCTTAAACTAATTACCTAGCTAATTGTGTTCTTCAAAGACAATCACATTAATTTTCATAAATACTGAACAAATTTATGTTGAAATACATGATTATATAGAGATTTACTGATCTATTTTTGCATCGTGGTAAAAATAGATCAAACCAAAACAAAATCCTTAGCTTTGCTGGGCAACTAGGTAATCTTTATCTTCATTAATGAGTTTGGAGAATATAGTTACAATGCATATGGTGCAAAATGCAGAATAAAAACATTACCATATTGGAAAAAAATGTGAAAATCCTGGTTAATTTCATATTCAGCTGATCAAGATAAGTGTGAAAACAGTATTATTTTTATTGTGACCAAAACAGCTTGGCTTAAAAATGTTTTAAAATAAATATTTCATAATAACATTGTATTTTAAGCAACTATTAAGAAAAACACCACAAACTTCATATGGACTCAGAGCAGTGGATAATTTCTCTAAACCAGTTTAGCATAAATGCACTCACCCCCATGCTGAAGTAGCAGCTTGCCAATTTCTACATGTCCATTTGACAGTGCATCATGCAAAGGAGTCACCCCGTCCACTTGACTGAGCAGGTCTACCTCTGGACAACGTTGCAAAATTTCACGGACACACACTGTGCTGCCATGGTTACAGGCTTCATGCAAAGGAGTCCAGCCAGCATAGTCTGAATTATAAATCAAGGGAAGTTTTAAAACAGCAGAAGTAGTACTAAAATGCTAATAATGTAATCCATTAGACAGCAAAACACTTTTTAGCATTCATCATAGCTACAGTGGCAGCTTGTGATTTCAAAGCAAGAAATTATATTCAAAAAATCTGAAATAATTAAATAGCATTTTAAAAAAATCAACAGAAAATGTGATGTAAAACCACACTTTAGTTATAAAGTAACCTGTCCCCATTGTTTGCTATAAAGTCCTAATTTTGTGTTGTTTAATAAAGACAGTTTTAATAGTATAAACATAAACTTTATTACCAAACAGATAATAATACAGTCCTTTATCTGGCTTAATTTCTTAGTTCTGCAGAGAAAAATGAGTAACTTACCTTTAACATTAATGTCTATTCCAGGGGAAGAGAGAAGCTGAATCAACCTCTCCACTTTGTTACTTACGCAAGCTTTATGCAGGGCTGTCTCTCCTACCATAAAAAATTAATAGATTACACTAGACTAGGCAAGATAGCAACTAAAGAAAATAATCAAAGTGCCTGGAACTAGGAGACCTGGCTACATGCCAGAAAATTCAATAATGAGTAAGATTTTCCTTTATCCTGTTTAACCATCTTTTAAGAAAATTAAAAAAAAAACCCACAGAGCTTCTGTTCCACCAGAGATCCAGCAATGAAATTGTATTGCAAACGGTTTAGCGCAGGAATTATCTCCCTCCAGTTCAAGGTTTAAAGCTTCAATCACACTATAAAAGCGCCAAGTGATCACCGAACACCAAAAATACTGGGTTTTGAAGCAATAAAACTTTAGAGTGCAGTTGCCCTCCCTTAAATTTATTCATGAACCTACGTTAAAATGTATGGTTCTTTTTACACAGCATTTATAGCTTAATTCAAATGAATGTTTCTGGCTAAGCACGAGTGCCTCTACACACTCAAGTATAATCCAGAACTTCAAATCTGTTAACAGATGGTTTGCTGTTTCTCAATAGGCTGTCTGACTTGGCTAGAGTATCAAGGGAGGGGGGGAAGAGAGAGAAGTAAATGAAAGGGTAATAATAATAATAATAATAATAATAATAACAACAACAACAACAACAACAACAATAATAATAATAATGCCAAAAAGAAAATCCTCTGGAAAAAAAATCCCAAGCCTTAGTACCATGTAAAGCTAAAGTAAGTTTGAAAAATTTAACAGCAAGCAACGGAGAGCTGCTGCTTGTATGTAAAGACTCTGTTAGTTTCTGTGTGATAAAAACTTCAGACCCATTCTAAACACTGTTCTGCTTTCACTAAATGATTAGGTTTGAACAAGAGCCAGAGTAAAATCTTGATGCCAGGTGAAAGATGATGCAACAAACATTTTAGAAATAAAAAATATCTCTGGCTAAATCTCCCAGCCTTTGCAAGAAGACTTACGTGATATATTTTATTGTATTAATACCTTCACTATGTAAATCTGTCAGCTCCATACTCATTCTTTCAACAGAAGATACCACTTACAATTTTGGCAGGGAAAGAATGAAAAAAAAAAGCAGGGTTTGGGGTTTTTTTTGTGCCCTAGTCCTTCAGCTCACTTTTCTTTGTAGAAGTCAGCATGTAATAATTCACATCAATTTTACTTGCAAAAGCAATAAAGAGAAAGGGAACCAATTTTAAAAATGTATGGTCTGGCTCTGTTACGGAAGCTCTCTTAACTCCCAAAAGAGGGTGAGGCTTTTTTTTGTCCTTCAGTATTTGTGATACAATTCTGGTTTTAATTTTTTGAACAATCCCAGCTTGCTTTTTCCAGTTTTTTCTAAGCCTTCTCTTGGGTATCACATTAATATAGCTGTGTTTTAAGTGATACAGGTAAATTTCTGATTATGAAGATGACAAAAAGGAGCTCCAGCAACTGATTCTCTTCAGGTAAAGGCTCACCTGAAGTAGGATTTATTAAACTTGTGTAATAAGTAGGAACCAAGTGAATTACTGCAATGCTGTTTTATTCCTTAGGTACTTGGGTTCCAGTATAGTTAAGACAAAAGCCAAATGCCTTTCATAGTCTGGGCTGAATGCCTGGAAGAAAACAGTCCATATGCTTAACACAGCTATGTAACATAGCATACTCCTCAGTCTTTGTTCACAAAATGTCTAGGACTGAAAGAGATGAAGACTAAATTATACTTTCAAATCAGAAGACGTTGATCCTACCAAGCTCAGGTTGAGGTGGATTAGCAAAGTAAGGCGGGCAAGACTGCAATGAGCTCACACAAGCTGTACATTGTATTTAATATCGGGGAGGGGGAGGAGAATGAAGAAGGCAGCTTTATTCCACCACGCATACAATACCTCCTTTTAAACAGACATTGGAAAAAAGAAACACAAACCATAAGAAAATAATTCTTGGGCATAAGCCATCATTTTAGTTTGGCATTCATCAGGACAAGATTTTTAAACCTGAAACTGTCGATTCTAACCATACAAAGTTCTTAACATAAATTAGATATACAGAATACCTTTGGCATTTCTCCTGTAAGAATGTACCTCTTCAGCCAAAAGGCAGCAATTCTTTTTGGTGTATGCAGCCACAACTTCTGCTTTTGCTTTAAGCTTCTTTGTCAATGGAGGGCACTTGATTAAGTCACTGAAAAGAGAGCAAAGAGGACAAGTCTAAAATCACTACTTCATATTTTAAGATAATGTACTTAATGCTTTTACATGTGTAATACAGCACACTTAGATCTATCCATTTCAGAGTTATTTCTGAAATGTCTTAATTGCATACTTTCTATGTAATTTAACTATTTAAAACAATAATAAAATTAAATTAACCACAACTAAACTTTCTTTAAAGGTAATTCTATGACTGGTTCAACTTCTCTAGGCACCCTTTAAATTTAATATTGGGAAAATATAACTACATCAGTCTCCATATACAGTGAGATGAAGGATGGGGAAAAAGGGGGAACCCCGGCCCAGAGGTGTTGCAAGTTCACAATGGAGCTTTCTGTCAGTTGCAGTAATTTGTAGACAACAAAACAGGTCATATAAAGTTCAAGAAATGTGTCAGGTCAGAAGCTGTCCCCCAAAGCAGAATAAAACTGGTGATGTTATAGGTATTACTTACGGTAGATCAGGCAGCACTTTGACTTGGTTCTGCTTATCACCATTTAGCATCTGTAATACCCTTTGAGACTCAGGGCATGGCCGTTGCCCTATTTTCTTTTTCTTTGCTTTGTGTATCGTTCTCATCTCATGCATCCCTACTTCTCGCAAAGCAGACGAATAGGAACAGACCTGTTGCAAAAGTCATGTTTTCAATGACTTTGCATACAGTAAATTAAAACGCAGTCATTTTCTTTTGTCGCACTTCATGCAAAGCAGTCATCCAGCACTCACAGCTTTCTGTATCTGAGTTTTTAAAAATATGATCCCTAAATGATTGCATATATAGATCATTTAAAGTTGTCTTCTGAAATCTTTTTTATATTCTTGTAATTCGCTCCTTATGCTGGCCTCAGAGGCAAGTGGGTTGAGCCTTAGCCAGAAAGTGGGAAATACCAGACCTCTCTCTTGGTTTTTTTGGTAGCTGAGAAAATTTTGATCACTTTAGCTAGATGCAAGACTGAAGGAAAGCTAATTAATTCTCAGGTACTTCATGAAAGAATTTACAAGCTTCCTGCTCCCAAACCAGTGAGAAAAACCCAGGGAACAATTTGGTAAAGAAACACTCACTCCTCCATCTCTTCTAAGATGAGGGGTTGGATTAAGCCTTTGAGCATTGCAAAGGCAACAAGCTAGTTATCTCTTAGGTGCTCTCATTACTAGGATAGCTTCGGACGTTGTAGATACTTTGGCTTCTTTCCAGGAATACAGAGTTTCCAACCTACCTATGCTGTTCATTTTAAAAAGTCACATAAGTTTCCGCAGATTGGCAAACACATAGGAAAAAGTCCAGTGAGGGGACTCATTCAAGGATTACACAATTGTTATATATGAAAAAAGATATTAAAGAAGGCTTTGAGTATCTAGCAGATCACTGTAGATTCTGCAGGCAACTTGCAATAGGTGGGGGACACCTTACCTGCACTTTCACTGCACCTTTACCACCAGAGTGCAGGAGGTCCCTATCTGAACTCATAGAAAAGCCTAGCTGATAAACGCTGCATGAGAATAGCTAGCAAGATTGGACGATGGTTAATATTTATTCTATGGAAAGAGAAAGAATGTACAGTAATGCTAAGGAAAGCCACAAAAAGGACATAAACTTGTTTCAAGCACTACAAAAATTTACATTTAAGTAGTTGCAGAGAGTGATCAGTAGTCATGGCAATACTAAAAATAGCAATTGCTGCTGCATATGTGTTGGCAACATATGTTAAATATTAGATATATGGTTGGTTTATTTTTAAAATTCTGACAGTCTTTCGTTTGAGCTCCGTTTAAACACAATGTACAAATAAACAATGATCTCTGTTCACAATAAACTCCTGTAAAATTCAGGAAAACTTACGTATGGAAAATGCATAACTGTGTAAATTTGGTTTTTGTTTCTTTTTACTCTACCTGTAATATTTTAGGACACAGAAAACCAGTAATGGATTCCATATTCTGTTTAGTCATTAGTATTAAGATTACTGACATGAAGCTCTAAATCAGGGCATGTAATGACTGTGTGATCAACCTGATTTGCCTTCATCCTGCTAGCGGTCTTGGTTTTGAGAATTTCTTTCAGTTTTCATCACATTTCCTCACCAACTATCACAAATTGTGATTTGAAGGCAGAAAAAGGTTTGCAAGTAGGAGAAAGTTTTCAAGAGGATAAATTCACAGGAATACATTGTGGTTCAAAATAATAAAATCTTGCACGTAATAAACGCTTGGACTCAGTAAAATAATACGACTGCCACCTCTTCAAAGAACCTGAAGGAAAAGGTAACCCAGGAAAATCACATGTACTTGGCATTTTCCTTAATTACAAATATAACATTGCAATAAAGTACTTACATCAGAGATTATTTTAAAAAGCTTTCAATGTGACTTTTCATGTTAACTGCATGTAAGCAGATCAATCAGATGTTACAAATTCTCTGGTAAGAAAAATCTTATCATTGTTTTGAACCCAGATCTTGGGTAAAGAGAAATTTAAATGCAGAAGAGTCTATCTACAGGTGGAAGACAATGCATGCAATGAGCATGACCTTAGACCACAAAAGAAGGGTATTTTCCCAGACTTTCATTAATCTAATTACTTGTAAAATACTGAAGTGTGATAGGTTATTAAGGAGTAGAAGAGTTACTTACTATTTTCTGAAGAGAAAGAGGTTCTGTAGAAATAGTTATATTCCTCTCTAAACACATTTTTTTAAAAACTGCTTCTGCAACAAACATTTGAAGCCAGAGAGATGGTATGGAACAAATGAACATTTTTAATTCAGATATTGAAAAATCTGGATAAAGGCAAAGGGAAAAAAAAAACCAAAGAGCCTTAAAATGAGAATATACAAACCTGTACACCTAGAGTTACCTAGAAGATAGCTCTTCCCAACTTTTTTATTCTGCTATTGCAGATGCAGAAGCTATTCTCCATGAGAATTACTAAAAATACTCATATTAAAAAAGATTTTATCCGTCATCTGGTAAGACCAGCTTCTAAGAAAATGGTGAACAGATTTTAAAAGGCAAAGCACCACTTTCTATGCAAAACTTTTTTAAAAAGCACTCTAAATACAATCTTATGAAAGTTACACCTTGATTCTGAGAATGAAATTATTCATTTGGGAAGTTATGCACGTGATCACATTTAAAATCTGTAAGTGACACAAAACAAACACAATTCAGATAAAACGTATAATACATGAACAAAGAAATCTGCAAGTAATCCAAGGTGACCTATAAATGCTACATTAAAAGTGACTGTAAGCAAATTTCAACCTCATTCAGACGTACCACATACTTTATATTGTTTTAGAAAAACCTAAAACTGACAGTGGCAGAAGAATACCTATATCTATCTTTATATCAGGCATATATCTGGCCTACCTTTCAGGTTTTTTTGAAAAGGGGACAGAATGACTGATTTTTCTTAGGGTGATACTTGTATTATGGTTCTAGAAAAATAATTTTGTCAAAATACCAACTGAAACAGGTGGAAAGCAAGGTGTGCCATGAAGAATTTACTGTATCGAGGGAATATTCTGTTCTGCTAAGAAGTGCTCCTACATTAACTGCTCTGTAGACTCAATCAAAACAGAAACACAAGTTTTCAGAGTACAGACGTTTTCTACTCTAAGAGTGACAGAATTCAAGAGAACTCTGCAACAGTTTTTTGGGCTTTACACGCTGTGGACTCAACCGAGTGGCAGAGAACATCAATAGGTCAAAGAATCTTTATAACCAGACTGTGAATGTTGTTCTTGTGAACGCTCTCAATGAAGGACAGCATAGAAAGTACAATTTTACACTTGTGTACAGGAAAGGAAGAAAGTCTTACAGAAATATATATCCAATAGTCTTCCTATTAGATGGAAGCTAGAAAATCTGTTGGAGAGGTGGCAATAGCAGTTGATACTAAAAGCTCCACTGATTTAAATATTATAAAGTTCCAACTGATTTGGCCTTCTAAGATGTAAGGCAGGCTATAATGGTTCAGATAATTTGCTTTCTGTAAGACTGGAGTGTAACTATTTGTCTAGAGACTAAAATTTTAGTTTAATTTTTTCAGGATACTACTTCTCAAGTGCCCACACAGGAGAAGGCAACAACACTTTAAATGAAGCCTACATACACCTATCCCTAGAGAAAATGGTGACTGAATACAGGATATCCATACAGGTCTAATAGCTGAGTTACAGTTTTCCCAATATTTCCTAATTTGGGGGGTGTGGGTGGGGGGGCGAATAATAATCTTGGGAATTAAATTTGAAAATGAAATGAAAAACATACAGCAGTTTTCTTGAGTTGTTTTGAGTTAATCGTCCCCTAGTTGCTAAAAGGACAGATCCCACAACGAACATTCCATGTTAAATGATAATGGTTCATTAAGAGTTGTGAAATTTCTCTTTATCTAGCACATTTAATGAAGATGAACAATATTGATTCATGGGACTAGTTGGTTTTTCCCCCTACTTCCCAAATAAATTCCATTAATTGTAAGGATTTGGAATGAGACACCAAAATGTTTCATTTAAAGTCTGCATGAGTCAAAAAGTTCAGCGTAGTGTTTGGACTTATGGCTGAAGCATCTTTAGCAAACAAGATCAAGTTTGTGGAGCGAAAAATTTCACCTGAGAATTGGCCTGAGCTAAAGCATCTCCAACTGCCTCTCTGAAGTTATGGCTTATTATGATATGCTTAAAGCTCTTTCTAAACTGACAAGAAAGCTTCAAAGATTTTGTTTTCTTCTTCACAGTCTAGTCTTGCTTTTGCATTAACACCTATTGAGATTTATTTAGAGAGATTTTAATAGCAAAGGCTGTTCTATTTGGTCTTTGCCTGGGACACACAGAGAAACACACACAATAAAACAGTTCCCTGCATACGTACACATCACATCATAAGACTGCATGGCTGCAACAGAAGGTAAAATGTAACTTGAATGTAAACCAAGGATTTTAGTTAGGACTTCAGTGTATCAGGTTAAAAGACTCTGAGATGCATTTCACTCACCATCACATGAAACGGCAATGTACCATGCCAAATCATCAGCTATTTGATGAAACAAATTTCTGTCCATAAGCAAACTTAAGACAATCCAATATTCCGCTATAGTTCCAAGAATTGCATTTAATACACCAGCTACTTCGCATCTGAAAGCCTAAATGAAAAAGAAAAAAGCATCGATAGACCTGTATAACAAATTCACACTGATCAGTAATAATACTAGAGAATTTCTTTAGATAAAAGCCCGCTGTTGCTACATCACTTCTTCGCTGGCTTTTCTTTTCCTGTGCAAAAGCTAACTGTTTCAGTGAGGTCAAATTAATATGCCATTGAGGCCCAATCAATTAAGATTTGTCATTTAAGAAACACAAGTTGTTTGAAAACATACTGTCTAAAACAACATGCAAAATGGGATCAAAGCTTACAAAAGTAGAAAGTGTGATTTCTTTTTAAATTAGGTCTTATTTAACTGTAAGATTTCAAGTACTGCATTTATGCAGGTAAGCCTTGTGTTTCATTTGATAATTACAGGAATCTTATCCTTCCTGCTCTATTAGGCTTCTCCTTTTCTAAAGATTTCATCATGACATTAAAGCTCCTTTTGTGACTAATCCTGTATGTCTGTGCTAAAAGGGAAAACGATGCAAGGTGTTAGTTTCCTGCACAGAAAAAACTCTGGTAGTTTGTGGACTCGGAAGACTTTCTTCTGCTACCAACAATTTCAAAGAGATTAGCAGCTGCAAATCTAGAAAGAACATACTTATAGTTATTGGCCTACGTTTTTGTCCCCTGAATCTGCACAAAATGGTCATGTGTAGATAAAAAAGCCATAGAGTATTGTCTTCAGGTGGCATCAAGAGAATATACAGCACTTTAACTTGCTATCAGAAAGTAGTGTGAGATAGATGAACATACTTGTTCTCCTGTGTGAGCACTTCACTTCATCGGTATTGGTGAGTAAAGCAGTGCTTCTAGTGTCTGAGTTAGTCTGTGCAAAGTCAAGTCAGATCTGTCTACTCAACATCTTCCTGTGCCATGCAGAAATATTTTATGTAATGATTCTGAAATTAGTGATTCCTCCGACCACACGTACAACCACGGAAAACTCAGTATATATATCTCAGTTTTGGAAGTGCAAATTGGAAGAATATGTGCACCATAGTAGGAACACATGGAATTCATTTGCTTGAATGCAAGTACCCAAGGCTCTACCCGAGAATCACTACTGTTACACTCCAGCACCAGCCAGTATGTTGCATTCTAGTGAAAGAGAATGAGTACTTCAAAACGGACAATTTTGGATAAGAGGGAAATTGAACTGAATATGTACTTACTTGTCAGCTTCAGATTTTACAGAATTACTTAAAGGAAACAAAACTTTTCGGTCTTTTGTTGTGGTCTCACACCACAGTCAATGATTTGTCTGATACTCCTTTGAGAATAAAATACGTTTCAAGGTTAGTTTAAAATAACTTAATAGGATTCTCGCAGGAACTGGGAAGCATCAAAGACTGAAACAGTTTGAGCTTCATCAGTAAATCAAACAGACATCTATAAGAGCAACAGAAACTGTGACACAGATGAGATTTGTAATGAAAAGATTAAGAAGTAATTTGTTAAAAACTTACATAAATACTGTCCCTACAGTTAACAGGCTTACTTGCCATTCAACAGAAAAGGAATAAACACAACTACAAGTAAACATTGTGTGGGGAGGCAGTATGATCTCCATCACTGAAGGCTTTTAAGAACTGGCCAGACAAAATCTGTTAGGAATATGATCTCTGAAATCGCTTCCAGCCCTACTTCCTCTTACTCTGCTAAGTGCTACTTTATTTGGTTCGCCCCTTGCTTTACTGTATTATAATACTTTATCGTAGATGAACTGTGGGATCTCATAATAAAAAAAATCTGAGAACATTATATGGCATGTCAACAACATGAAAATAATTTTTTTCAACTAAAATTGAAGTATTTTAAAAGGTACATTACTTCCTATCTTCTAAGGATTCAGGAATAGAAACTGAAGAACTAATTTAAAACATCTGAAATGCACTTAAATTTCCCTGAAGTATGCATACGTCTCTTACCATTGGACCCCAAAGCAAAATACTGGGGTGAATAATTTAATTCCACCAATAGTTGTTTGCAGGAAATAAATTACACAAATGCAGCAAATAAGCACAATTTTAACAGAGGTAAGTGACAGTATCAAGGACATATAGATGTAATCTGAGGTAGATAACAGATGTAAAGCACAAGCACTTACATTCTTTTTCTTGTTGCTAAATCACAAGCTTGTATTACTTCATCTACAAAGTATTTTCAAGGAAGGGGGTGGAGAGCGAAAGCTGACCTTGAGGCAGCAGATTAAAGTAACGACTGTTAATACTACAAGCATTAACAATGTTTTGCAGTCAGATACACAGGTGCATATTAAATGTGGCTGATAGACTAGTCGCAACTACGTTTGCTCAGCTAAGTATATCCGCACACTGATAAAGACAAATCAGGTACTGCCAGCTGCTGTAGGCTTGGCTGACATTTTGGTAAAACAACAGTACTACAAACCAAGAGCTTCTTAATATTTTAAAATAAATGGTTCAATGTTACAAATGAGGGGGAAACGCTCTAATTTACTGAAAGTATCCTCTGTTCTAAAAATATTTAAATATTAACATCTTAAAAATATTTTCATTTTCAACCACAAAACAATACAAACATAGTAATGAAAACTCACGCAATATTAAAAAGGAAAAAGAAGCAAGCATTTCTATTAAATATGGTAATTGCAACCCTGCACCAAGGCCCTTTCTTTTTCCTGCTTAGGCCCCTAGCCCCTAGCAAGTGGGCTAGGGGTGTGCAAGAAGCTGGGAGGAGCTGCACCCGGGCAGCTCACCCAAAATGACCAAAGGCATGTTCCATGCCATACAAATGTTGTGCTCAGCAATAAAAGCTGAGGAAAGGAGGAGGAAGGGGGTATGCTCAGAGTTATGGCTTTTGCCTTGCCAAGTAACCACCACACGTTAAGAAGCCCTGCCTTCCAGGAAGAGGCTGGACACCTGCCTGCCCACAGGAAAAACTGAATGAATTCGTTACTTTGCTTTGCTTCACTTATTAAACTGTCTTCATCTTGACCCATGAGTTTTCTAGTTTTTGCCCTTCCAGTTCTCTCCCTCATCCTGCTGTGGGGTGGGTGAGTGAGCGGCTGGGTGGGGATTTAATTGCCAGCTGGGGTCAAGCCACTACACTGTGCACAGAAAATTGACTAAGATCCAGTTAAACTTTTTTTCAAAACTCTCTTCCTTGTTCTTATTGTTGAGAATCAAAGCTATCTCACTGAGAAAAGCACTGAAGTGGGAAGAGGCTGTTGACTGTGTTAACATACAAAGGTCACATCAGTACAACTGATGTCTGCCAGCTTAGCAAATGCAATGCCTACATTGCTGTTCTATTTAATGCTTTGCCAAGTCAAGTGCTACAGTAACAGAAGTTTCACAGTGTGTTTTAGTACACATAAAAGTTCTTATAGGAAAGCTTGTAAGTCACAGGAAAATTCATTTTAACTTTTCTACTTTGAATTACAGAGTAACCTTACAGTTGCTCTTTCGAGTTCTTTTTCACAAGGTGTAAATGTCTTTAGGGTTATGCAGTACTCCAAAAGTGCCTAAAAAGTACTTCCAAGAAAGCTACTGGAAGTGACAGATGGACCAGAATTAGTACTACAAATCTACATCACACAAATTTATACCAGGTAATGATACCTGAAACACAGAAGAAAACAAATTAGAAATATGCAAGATGATGCAACTAAAAAATGGAATGAATGTCTTTTTCTCTCCTTGGTCAGGCTATGGAAGACAGCTTTTTTTTTTTTTAAAAAAAGAACAGTAGTGTCAGGGATAAAAAGCATTTCTGATACTATTTGCAACGTTGTGAAAAGCCAGGCAATAGCTCAATACTACTCAAAGTGTTACAAGCAATATACACGTTCCTTTGTAAATTCTAAAACTGAATTAATAGGTTTGGTTCAAGGAACCTTCAGTAGGAGTTTCTGCATCAAATCTATTTCAATAATATAATAAATAATAAATGTCATTTATATTAAAATTATATTTGACGTTGATTTGAAGATCTCAAGTGATGGAAATATTTCTATGTTCTTTGGCAGGGCATTTTTAACTACAAGGATAGTGTATCAGTTTTATTCCACCAGTGGTCCCAGCAGATTAACACAGTGATGACCAAGAGACTCTCATTTCCTGTCACAAGTTTTATTCTGGTACCTCAACACACACTAAATCCTATTTAACTCCAAGAGAAAGTAAATACACTCATATAGGTAAGTTAAGTCTTTACAGCCCTTCATTTTTTGTTTTTCCTTTTTTTCCTGACGTAGGTTATAACAGGCCTGAAAAGTGAAACACCTTCAGACTATGTAAGCCAAGAAAACCAGTAAGTCTTTCAGAACTTCAGCACGGATTTTCTCACTTGGAATGCTACAATTGCTTCTGGATTGCTCTTTTTAGACATGTGCGCACACACACACACATGTAAAACATTCTTCCAACAAATTAGCAGTAGAAGAGAGGAAACATACAGATAATTTCCCTCCTCTCTATTGATGATTTGTCTCTGAATCACAAAAAAAGATAATCTGGTTATAAAAGCTAAAAAAACAAAAAAAATAATTGCCCACTTTCACCACTTAGAAAAGAGTATGTTAGATATACCCAAAAAAGAATGTAATTAAATTATTAATCTATTTTTATTTACAGATATTTATACTGGAGAACTACATGGGACATTTGGTATATCACAGCTGGCATGTTTGTTTCTTCCCATGAGCTAACAGGCTTGTGTAAACTGGGAAACACAGACAATCCTTTACACAGTGCTATAAAACACTTAAATGCAGGTAGCAAGAATACCCAAAGTCATTCCTTTTGTTTAAGATTCTCAATGGCCTTACATGTTTCTTGCCAATGTCTTGCCTCTTAAGCCAGCAGCTTTTAAAAAACCAAACTGGTAATGACGACTCACACCCTCAAACTGAAGACAGGAAGGAAAATTTTGCACCCAATATGCTATATTTAATGGCATGGAAAAACTGTGGTTTTATTTATGCATCTCTAAAAAAATAAGAAAATAAACATAGCTGCAGAGGATCTGCTCCTTTGGGTTTTTGAATGATCTTTTCAACTATGTCAAAGAATTGTAAACGGAGTCTCTGAATATATGGAAAAATCAGTATATAAAGTTTTAGTATAACAAAATCGAGAGTGCAGAAATGATGTGGGGTAATGATGTGCAGGATAATGACAGGTTTGGAATGTAGAAATATGGTATTTTGTTTTAGAGTTTATTTTTGCCAAATAAAGCAAAGGGAAGAAAAATGCAATATATTTAAGTTAAAGAATAAAGTTAAAGAATAAGGCTGTAAGAAAGAACATACAACACTACAGATATTATAAGGCAACAATATGCCTCAGCTGCTTTTTCAGACTAGAAGTCATATCTGCAGGGATATTGTACATTACAGCACATAAGATCAAAGTGGGAAAGCAACAGGCATCTGGGTTTTGTGCTGAGAGTACAATTCTTATATATATGTACATAAAGAAAATAGAATCTAAACAAAAGGTAGGTGTCTGTTTTATGTTATGTTTTATTCTTTCTTTTAAGTTTATTTATCATATATGTACTACACTCTATCTGACACAAGTGATTATTCTGCTTATGCAAAGAATGGTTTATGGAAAAGGTATGGCTTACAGTGCTGGAACTTGTCAAAAGAAGGCATAGCAGAAAAAAGAAAATGGTGCCTACACTTAAGCCACAGATTCAACACCAGGAAACATATGAAAGCAGTCTCATTTTCCAAAGAAACAGAATGGCCGCTGACACCAACTGAATGCAAGCCTGCTTGGTGCTCAGTACCTTTGAAAAGGTAGGTTGTTTAAATATAAATATGGGTATAGAAGCCTAATTTTAGGCACTTTTTTAATATCTTGACCAAGGATGAAAGGCAGCACTGTTTCAGAATGTCTTGCTTTGATAGTCCTCAAAAAAGGTAGGAGGTCTGGCTAGGTAAGACGAGTGAAGCTCTCATTATGTTTAATCTTTCTGCTTTCTTAACATAATGAAGAACTACTAGGTATTATATTGAAAGTGCTTTTTTCTCTGGAATACTCGATTTTCTATTGTTGTTCTGTTATTGATTGAAAAAGTGAATGAAGTACCTATTTATTCTGTGCTTTCACAATAATTTAAAAGAGAACGCAGAGACAGCAGTAAGTTTGTATTTCATGTGAGAATCTAGAAGTCAAAGATGTTTTACAAGGCCTCCAGCGTCTGAAAAGAAAGAGGTGGTATAGAGGACACTCAGTATCTTTCAGGTCAATGTCCTGCTGGTCAGCAGGTCACAGAACAGCAATTAAGTTGCCTTCAATTCCATTTTTATGAAAAGACCTAGGGAAGACACCAAATGAAACTAAAGGACTTGAGAAGAAAACTGGGGCATTTATTAAAATAAAATAATGCATATCTGTAGAAAACAGTAAAAAACTGTTAGTTTTGTTAGCTTTCTCCTTCCAACGTTTCCTGAATACAATCACTGTAAAATAAGATAATCACCTCTTTCGTTACACCTTATTGTTTGACAGGATGTGTTAAGCTGGTGTCCCTAATGACTACAGTAATACCTGCTGGTAAGGGCATATGAACATCTGAATGTAGCCAACAAGCTACTCATGACTCGTTTCTTCTCTACAGATCAATATGAGAATCTTATGGATCAATTCATTTCCTTTAGTGGAGCAAAAACCAGCATGCTTCACAACAAAAGGCTGCTATAACAAGCAGCTGTGATACTTACATATAATTCCTCACAAAGGAATGAACAAAGGAACACCTTTAAAAAAATATGTCAGTCTTCATTACTTTAAAATACAAAATTCATACTCACATCATTTTTTCTGTTCAATTCTCTATGGGAAAGTATGACCCAATCTGCTAGAATATTTATGTGTTTGGTAAAAAGCACTGTTTCGCTTTCCAGCCAAAAGGTCTTCAGAAGAACTGTCTGTGGCATAACTTGCTGATGCTGTGAATTCATCCCTTCAACCAAACTGTAAAAAAAGAAAGTGAAAAACCCTACATCTTTATGTCACTTTCATTACTATAGTTACCAGACAGAAACCTTTTCTTCCGTCAAAACACACAAAGGTTTGGCAATTTTTAAGTATGAAAAGATCAGACACAACTTCTGATGAATAGTAAGTAAAATAATGTTGACTATTACAGTCAGACTGAAGGAATTCTAATATTGTGCTAGTATTACATCAAGGCTGCCTTTACTGTATAAAAGGCAGAGCAAAACCAAGAATTTTGTGATACTTCATAAACTAAGAAAATTATCTCCATAGCAAAAGAGAAGTTTATTGAATTTTAAAAAAAATCAGTATGTTAAAAATGCTGCTTGTCTACCTTAGAGAATGAATACTGAAGCACTGCAAAGCTAAAAATACAACTTCAGAAGCAAAATCAAATGCTTACTGAAACTATTAATATAGTGAACTAATAGGCTGTGAAAAAAGTTAGAAGTCTTAAAACACACTTAGAAAAAAGCCTACACAAATTACAATAAACAAACTAAGAATTGGGAAATCTAAAAGGAAATGCTAAATAACTGCAGCTCTGTAGAACAGTGTCTTATTAGGGGCATACAAAAATCAGGATACAACCTGCTGCAGATACAGAAATGCACGTGAAATTGCGAAAAAGGAGCAAGAAAGTATTATCCTATAAAACTCACCTTTTTGTTAGAAACTCTACTTCGGCTTTTACTAAATCAAAGAAAAACTTCAATAATGTTTTATGAAATATCTTCTGTTCATCTCCTCTCCCTGAAACTGGGACTGCATGACAAATGGTGCCACAATAAAGGCAAGACCTGAAAAACAGACACCGAAAAATCCATTTGTATGACAGAAATCTGATCAGAAATCTGTCTGCTCTACTGGCAAATAAGTCACCGTTGACTTTTGACAACTTTGACAAGGAAATACCTGGCTCCTCCGCAGCATTCATAATTTTAAAGCCTAACTTTCTGGTTTTAAAGATGTATTTTCCAAAAATAATTAACACGTTTGTGACTGTGGCTTTGTGTTGCAGATTAAGATTTTGTATTATAATGTAAACTAAGTAATTTAACCACATTTAATTTTTCTTTCTCTACTTGAGGTACTCTACAATTACTGAATTTAATAGAACTTCTTAAAAATCCTTTAACTCCAAGGTAGCCTTGCAATATTTTACATACTTTGCAACATCCTAAAACCTTAGTTCGAGTAACAGTTCACACAAACTATTTGACATCACTAGTTTGTGATCAAGTCTAATGATTGTCTAACACAATGGAGAGAATTTTGAAGTGCTGAAATGAAATGCAAACAATGCAAACACATTTTTTTGGCTCGAATTTTGAGTATTGGAAAGAACACACAGAAAAAAATCACCAGGGATACAACTGCTGGGTATTCACATTCTACCAGTAAGTACTAAAGATAAAATACTTTATTTAAAGATAAATTCTCTTCCATTCCACGTGACATGTTCCTAATAAATACTATTAAATGTCGAATTACAGTGATTCAATGCCCTTCAAGACTATAGACATGCTTACAATCGTACACATTCACATATCTGTAATCACAGTTCTATCAAAGCATTTAAATGTTACATAAGATTTTATGACAGTTATAAGAAGGGGTACAGTTTCTCTTCCAATGAACAGAAGAATTAATTTCTGTTGATGTAAATTACAAAAAATGAGTTGTCAAGCTAAACCATAGACTAACTACCCAAACAGCTCCAACGTACTGAGTCTTGTATTTGTGTATCTATAGAATATAAGCAGACTTCCTGAACAAGACAGTAAAGTTTATGATTACAATCAAAATATAACATGAAGCTTCATATATATATGCTGATATATATCTGTGTGTATATCCATACACATACACACCAGAACAGCAGTAATACAGAGATTATTCTAATTTGTGGAAAGCTTAAAAACTAAACTAAAATACATCTCTTTTTTAAAAAGGGAGGACAAGAAAATGCACACTTTTTCCTTTTCAAAAACGGCCTCTGCCTGTGATCCAGCACTTACTGAAACACAAAGCAAAAGGTCCAAATCTCTGTTACAATTCCAGACTTTCACATACAGTTAACTTGTTCTGGTGAAAATGTGACTCTGATACAATAGAATTCCAACCCTCCTACCCCATCCCTGAGTATGCAGTAGCATAACAACTATCGCATCCAACACCTCACTACACTTTCTTACCTTACAAGCATCTCTATCAACGACCATGTCCCTTTCTTACAGATTGGACACTGAAGAAGATCCAAGTAATACTTTAACATAGATGGGGACTTCCAAGGAGGATCATGTTGGAGAACAACGTACAAAATGTGATGAAGTTTAGCACAAAATACTGCATCAGTATTTCCCTGTAATGAGAAAACAACATTGGCTCCATACTGGCCAACGAAGTATAATCCATAAGATTTTATGCATTTTCTGTATTCCTTACAATCTCAAGTGACCAAATTTAATCAGTGAAGTAACATGCAATTTAATGCATAACCACAAGCAGCAAAATTCAGAGTTTACAAAAAAGAAAAAAGGAAGGAAACAAGGAGAGCTTGCTCTAGCATGATATTCCAGCTGAATGCATCACTGCTTAGAACAAACCTTCTCAACTGAGCTCTCTATCTGTGGCCTACTAGGTTAAAAAAAAAAGGTCACACAAATGCTGCTTCTAAAAGCAACAACAAAAATTCTGGGCCAATTCTTTCAGAATATTTAGAGCACTACATTCATATGTCTTGTCAATAAATAATAATTTTTTTAAAAATCCTCAAGTATTATATTCTTCCATTTTTAACAGAAATACACGGATAAACACAAAGTGAAAGGTGAATACATCGCTAATGATGTCGGAAGCAAAGATCACAATACTTCCATTTCTTGTTTTAGTTTTTATAATACTTTAGTCTTCATCTCTCACCAACAGAACATATTCCAGAAGAGAATGAAGAAGTTGCACGGGAAGCGTAGAGTACTTTTGAGCAGCATGAAGTTCTGTGATTACATCAGGAAATAAATACTCTTCCACTAATCCTTCAAGCATATACCATCTGCCTCTGGATAGGTTAGTATTTTTAACCTAGGAATGAAATATCTTTGTAAGTAAAATAACAGGTTAGTTAAAAAAACCTTACAAGAACTAACAGGAAATTAAATGTTGGTAATAAAACAGGGAGAAGATTATAAACCACATCAGAAATATTACTTACCACCTGACACAATAAGCTGCTGTCCTCTAGAAAGGCCTTTACTCTTACTGAACTTGGCTTTCATGGAAAAGACAGTAGATTTCAGAATGTGCTTCTCTTCTTAGAAGATCTGAATACATCTATCCTTTAAAAAAACTAAACTACCATTCACACACTCAATAACTTGTCTGTAATTTATTCTGGAAACATATGCAAAGGAGTGCTAATATTTCCAAAAACACAAGAGCACATCCCACAGTATACGACTGGAGCTGTAAGATAATTAGTAGCACTGAACAGCCAAAAAAACTAGACAAAAATGTAAAATCATGAAATACATCATTTATGAGTACACATTATGAAACCATAAACAATGTAACTGTTTTATGTCCCTAGCTCTTCTATTCCCATATAGCACATCAGAGAAGCAGCTAATGCTACAGATAACACAGGTATTGATCCCAGTGGAGTTCAAAGCTCTGAAGATCTTAACGGCGCAGGACTTCCTCCTTATTCTCTGCCACTCATGACAGCAAAATACTTAACTTTGCAAGCTTTCAGAAGACCCAGAAGGATCTAATCGCTTTCATGAAATGCTGTATCTGCCCTGCAACTTCCCCGTTATTGTCTGTACTCTTGGCTTTCCAAACCTTTATTTCCACAGATTAATGATACAGAAGAGGAGCTACTGAAGATCTCAGTCACATTGCTCTTTACATTTTTCCTTAGTCCAGGTTCAAGCCAAAGCTAAGATGCACAAACCAGTTGCAATAATACTGCTAACTGAAGCACACCCTCCCCTCTGTCTGAGAACTTCTGTTTTGAAATCCAGTTATTTGGTTTGACCACACAGCTGAAGCTCTGGTAAATTCAAAGAAACTGGGATAGGGAGTCACAACTGCGAGAAGCAGAGTCACGAAGATCACTGATTGGACTGCTGAGAATTAAACAATTACATAAATTTATTATTGCTTTAGTTCCTAACAACTTGCAGACTTTATAACCTCTGCCAAAAAACCTGGCTCCTAATGTACGTTAGATAAAGCTACTCAAGACATCCTAGCAATTGTTTGAAAATTAGTTTAAAATTGAAATTAACACAGGTTTTGAGTTCAATTGTGGTTTTGAGTTCACGAATACACTGCTACTAGCCAGGTAAGTCTCCAAAAATGTTTCAGTAATAAACTAAAAACACTGAGAGCTCAGGTCAAACCTGGAAAAACTTCTGAAAGAAACGAAAATTATACTTAAATCACAAGTAAAGTCTCAGTGAACGAGCTCCACCTTCGCATTAGATATTTAGTTTTTCTGCAAACTTTTCATATCTCAGATTCCTCATGTATGCCGTTATTACGTTAACAATAAATAAAGCTGCTCATCTAGATAATTTTCTTTTAATCAAGTCTTTGTGCATCTGGCGTTTGCAACTCACATTTATTTCAATTATTCATACATGCACTATTAAAATCTTCACATTATTTCCTCTGGAAAGAATGGTTGCATTCATACTTTTGTAATGTTAATTATATGCAAACAGCACACCTAAAGAGCAATCATAAATTGTTTAATGGCAGTCAAAGAACAACTCCTCTGTCGCCTGGATTTAAGATGTGTGAAGATGACTCACTGTACTGTGCATGTACCAGCATGTTACTACCGGCCCTCATCTGGTGACTGTACCAGCATCCATCTTTTTATATTATGATTGAAACTTGAATCTCTTGAAAATTCTGATACTAGAAGAAACAGTGACACGGACACATTATTTGGCAAGTACACTGAAACAAAGGTGTTTCAGGAGAGTGTGAGGCCTTTTGCATTACATTCCTGACTAGGAGGAAGGGGAGAACCAGTTTTCAGCTTATTCGTAAGGGCCTTAATACTCAGTAAGCTGTAAAAAGCTGCACTGGCTCGCATTTTGGCTGATGGAGGAACTAGCAGTTTCTTGTAGAGCACTGTTGGTACAATCATTAAAACTTTGAGCAGAAACAAATGAAAAATGAAGGTTCACAGACAATACGTTCTGTTTTATATAGTGTAATGTGGAAGAGAAGCTGACAGAAGATAAATAAATATTTTAGGGAAGATGATAGATAAAAGAACACTTAGCTAAGTTAAGCCTTCCCAGCAGATGCAAACTGCGATGGCTGAGTACTGTATGTAGTTCCGCTTTTAATTTAGTTCAAGGTTTTATTTTACTTCACTGCTATTAGAAATGTTTATTGGAGTTGTTTTTAAAAGCCATAAATATACTGCCATAAAAGTCCCACATCAATGCAAAGGCTAGCAATGGATATTCCACAACGCAAAAAAAGACAGTGCCAGGTCCAGCATAATAAAAGTAGTATAATTAGGTTTAAAATTTCCAAACAAAAAATTATACTAAGAGTACAGAATAACAATTTCAGCTTACATGCATTAAGAAAGCTAAAAGTTTTTTTCCCCATAAGCTCAATAAACTAAGCATTAACGTTAAATTTCAATGCTTATCAGTTCATTAACAGAACAGCACACAACATTTTGCCTGTTAACAGTACTGTTGGACAATGACAAAGGCGTTTTTGTGCTCATGTTTTAAAAACATTTTTCTCCTCCCTTCCTTATTGTGTCAATAGAAAGAAATCAAATAAAAAGAGACAACTCTGAAACCTGAGAGCTCATTTTGTCTGATCGGGACTTCATTTACATATCAATACATAGTTTGTACATATAACTTATGTAGTATGGCTCATGATGATACCAACTCTTCAGCTACTGAGAAATACAGGAAGGTAACATTCTTTAAGTGTTTCCCATTTTAACTTTTAAATAACACAAGTTACTAAAGTACAGGAGCTCACAGCTACTACATATAATGCTATTTAAGTACTAATAGGTAATGTTTCAACATTATTTAAAGATTTATTCTTAAATCACAGCTAAAAAGGGTGTATTTTGGAAGTTTATTTACTTCAGATATAAAAAAGATGTAACAATACCCATTGCTGACCTGTACCTGATTTATGGTATGTATTTGGCTTAACGGGAAAAAAAAAGAGATATTAACTAAATATTACAAAAAAAGACAATTAAGTCAAAGTAATTATGAAAACAGGACTGGAAAACATAATGTATTTACGTACAATCTGTGCTTCAGTACACTCTGAAACCAACACAATGATGTTAAAGGCTTATGCTGTAAGAACAACTACTGTTTCTTCCTACAGTGACATAACTGTTAGCTAAAGTCTATCCCTACTAGCAAAAACAGGTGAGCACTGCAACAACTTGTGTATACTTTCTCGTTATTGCTACCGCATAAATTCAGTGCTTCAATAATTTAAGATGTTCTTAATCAAATCAGGGCGTCTTTGCTTCTTTTCTTCTAACATTAACAGGTAAAGTTCTCTTAACCAACACGATTAAAGAGTTTCTTTGTACTAAAGGGGACAGTACTGGAAGCACTGTAAAATTCAACAATATTCCAATGACGCTCTGTAAGTCTCAATAATTTTATTAGAGTTTTGGATAACATAAATATGTTAAAATGTTTCTTTGATAGCTAATTTCACCATGAAAGTATGTTTGCCTAACTTCATAATAAAACTCCATGTATGCAACATGCTGCCTTTGTGAGAATCCTTACCTCTGGATTGCATTCATTCAGCTGGTCTTTTTGAGCAAACCTGTGCTTAACCGCCTGTAAAACAGGATAAAGTCAACACTGGATACCAATAAACACATGCAATAAATGCTGTACAAAACCCTCAAAATGGCAACTTTTATTAAACACAGTTCAAGCAAAACATTCAATACAGCAATCTATTTATATTATCTTTTTAATATTTGGATGGCAAAATTATGATACGGAGGATTAGTGACCTAAATGGAAAATAATACCAGCAATTTTTCTCGTTTTTCCTGTTATTCTCTGCTTCTTATTTAAGTGGTTGCTATGTACGGACAGTTCTACCAGATTTGGTCCACTCAACCTCATTAAAAAATAGTGTTTTGAGGTTTTCTATGGCAAAATGCAAACTTTGAATTCCTCTTGCAAGTTGCCTAAAATATTAAGATATGGCAGTACAAAAATGTATTGCTGGTTTTGCTATAGGCAGTTTTGGCCTAGCGTTACAGTCTTGCCACACATGTTACCAAAACGTCTTTTAGGAGAAACTGTCTTTAGTATTACGTTTACTCCGTCTGCACAGAACTATATAACAGTCTGAGAGAAAGACAATTTGGTAAGAAGTGCATTTGCAGAGTGTAGTATACATGAAAAGTCAAAGACATTTCTTTTTTAAAGGTCTGGAGGGTATAGTCTTGATAAAATGTCACTGAGCAAAGATGTAGCATTTGAAGGTGTGTAGATTTAAGCAGCATGATTCTTCTATTTGTTAATCTTGTGTTTAAACATTGTGTATGTTGAAGACTTAAAAATTATAATTATTTTGCTACTAAGAACCTATATCAATATACATAGAGGACCTGATTTTGCAGTTACAAAATCATACAGTGCTTCATGTAAGCAAGCTCCTACAAAAATACTTACACACGATCATATGCATCACTGTAACTTACAGAGATAATATATCCTAACTCAACTTAATATTTTTTATTTAGATATGAAATAATGTTTTTAACTACTAACGCACCAATTTATCAGGACTAGACATGTGACAACATTAAAACAAAGGAGTGCATTTAGCTCTGGTTTTTACTCGTAATAAAAACCATTAATAAGAATCGACAAAATACTTGCTCTAGGATATGATTAGTTTTAAAAAAGTGTTAGTGTAATTCAGTCAGATAACAGGAAAGTCAAAGGAAGACTGTAATCCAATACCATTTTCTTGAACAATATTAGCTACTACTTACCCATTACTCCAAGATTTCAAGTAGTCCACTATATGTCTTCCATACACTTATGCCTACCAATTACCACTACTAAATTGTATTTTAATTAACAGTAGATGTAGTAAATATGTAATTATTAAACACTGCAGGTCAAAAGGCATTATTACTATTTCAAAAGATGTTTTTATTAGCTCAGTGTTATAATGAAAGTTAAACTTCATAATAAATATTTTACATTTTATGCTAAGAAAGTATTAACTGATTGTTACTTACCACATCAAAATACATATGTTTTATAACAGCATTTTTCATTTCAGCGAGCTGCATGTTAGACATGATTTGGTCTGTTTCTTGTGCAGCCAGGAAATGGTTCATTTTCTCATCTTCAGTATTTTGTATTTCATTCTGTACAGCACAAAAAAATACCACTTTTCTTTTAGTTTCAAAGCTAATGCTCTAAACCAGCTTTTATGTGCTAAGTCCTTCTATATATTCTATTGTAAACTCTTGTGTGCATATGCATGCTTATGTAACTATTCAACACTCTACACCACATGTCAGGTAAGCAGCTGGTGGTTTGGAAACAAACCACTGATGTTGTAGCAAGCTATAGCATAGGAATTATCAATGTAAGCTTCCTGGTAATTATTTTCCTAACTGACTTTAACTCTGACCTAATCCCTGTGGCTGAAACAACAGCTGCATTTCCATATTGGATTCTCTCTTTGGACTTCTCAAAAACTAAAACCAAAGCCCACACCTTTTCAATTCGTAAAAAATGTAGCAAGTTGACTATGACCATGCATTCATTTTATAAAGGCCACTACAATGAAATCTTTTCAGCTCTTGCCTATAAGCTGAACTAAACTAGTAGTTTAAAAACTAAAAGTTCTTTTTTTTAGTATTTATACTCCAAATCCACCTGTTGTTACCAGCTATTTCTTCAGCACATGGAATGAAGAAGCATTCCTCAAACTGATGTCCAAGTCATTCTGAAAAGACTCTCAGCAAACCCACATGATAATTTTGGTTAGTAAAAAATAACTACAAAAATATTTACAAGTTAATTCAGGATACAAGAACACATTTCAGTAAGAGTTTCAAAATATGCTTTTCATCAGAGATACAAAGACTAAGAATAAAACACTATTTTTGTTTTAGGCAAATACACATACAACTACAAAACCAGCCTCCTCCTGCAATGTGATGAGTGACAAACACACATACAGGTGAAGTGCTCTCCTTGATCACAGTACTGACAGCCATTTTTTATTTGGAGCAGGTGTAGAAGGCTTGAGGTAGCTTGCCTTCTAACTCAAACACCTAAATCTGACGGGTGAATCAAGTATGGGAAATAACTGGAGGGTGAAAACCACACTAGTGCATGCAATCTTAAATGAAAGCCTTAAAGTTTCAAACACTGCACCCTGTTTTCAAATTTTCCCTTAGACGTGTAACTTAAATGTATAACAAATAAGAAGTATTTGGCTCATGCATAACTACATTTCTAAACAAATACTGAGTTTGTTGCACATTACAGAAGATAGTTAAGTACTTCCCTTAACCCGGAAAAAGCTCTAAATAGCTGTTGATAGGCCAGGGATGACTGAACTCTGATGTGTCGACTAGTCTTTACTTCATGTGGCATTTTCCGCACATTATTTTCAACATGCTTATAAAAATACCTATACTCAAATAATTTATAGTACCATCTTGGCAAAATCTTATGAATTCCAGCTTGCATCCAACCAAGCATTTAAAGTCTGTGTTAAATCTTAAGTATGAGACTAGCTCTCTAAAATCATGCATGTGCTTTAAAATCTTGAACCAATACATTGGATACCTTGTACAATCGAATCACTAATTGCAATCCCAGAGTATTTTAACACCCATTACGAGGCTGAGATTATAAGAGCAGATACTGAAATATAAAGATCAAGCAAAGACTTGGTTCAAAAAAATCCACAGCAAAAATAGTCTGAACACCAGTGAAGTTCCACTGAAAAAAATGCATGTAGTACTGTTTTGCAGCATCTGGACACATATGTGGGTGTTTAGGGAAGAAGAGGGGGTATTTATTTTTGCTAGAAGTAGCAGTCAAATAGCAGGACTAGAATTTTACAAACTTGGAATATTCTAATGAATCATATGCCAAGTATTTCTGGGAGGGAGAGAAAAGAGCATGTCCATAACATTCTTTGATAAAACCTAATACATTTGGACAAGTGTTGTGATTTGATTGCCTGTTTTATTCTTTTCCTTTTAAAAGACTTGGAGTCTTGGCAGTTTTCCAAGTTCTTTAGATGCATTTAAATAGAAAACTAATGCTCTCTTGGCCTCTGAGGTGAGGTACTTAAATGAAATCTAAGAAAAAAAGATACGTGCAAGTTAATGGACTGGTTAAGATGGAAACCTGCTATCGCACCTGGGAGGAATTCAGGGTGCATAGTAAGAAACATTTTATTCTTGCAGAGATCAATAAAAGGTGAGGTAGCCATAAAAACTTGACACTTGTTCCTCTATTAAATGTAAACGTCTATGTCAGCTGAAAGGTGTAATAGAGAAGTTTTCCTGAACAAGTTTCATTAAGAGAGTAAGCACTAGACTGAGATCACATGTGGATGTGTTTTATTCAGGGTGTAAACACCAAGACCTTTCAACCCTCTTCTCACCCTTTTGTAACAGCTTTACTGCTCATTAAAACATGAAGCGTGAAGTATATGCTTTGATCTGAAGAATCCAAAGGATTTTCAAATGAAGTAGGTTATTCGTAGTAACAAACACAGTTTTAGCTCCTACTTGCTTGCAAAGGTAGTATTTTCAATTAGCAGTTGACTGAAATCATCCCGCGGTCTGAGGAACTACCAGACTAAAAGAATCTACTGAGTTCTTTGGGTAGTTCCAGGTTAAAACGCTAACAAGTCCTGAATAGCGCATCTGGTAAGCAAACAACTATGAATCATGAGGCATTTCTCTCTCCCTTGGGAAATACTGAGAAAAGAATCAAGTTCTAGTGAATTCGGCACATACAAGAAAATTCACTGAACAGTAACATGTCCCTTCACAGTTCACACGGAACAATGAAACAAGCTGCTTTTTTTTGCTCTTCACTTATCTTTTGCATCACTGTTAAGTTTAACTCCTGATCTAATTTTGCATCTGAATGGTAAACCTAACACTCTGAACCATTTCATATTGTACTGGATGCCTGATCTGGCTTAGCCATTCCAAAAAAAAAGACTCTCTCTCCCTGGAATGATGACTTTTAGTGTGGCTTCTCTCTTCAAATAAGGTCTATCCAGGTCCTCACAGCTTAGTGGCTCTGATGATGTATTGTCTCATGTTCCAGCTTAGTTAACAGAAGAAAGCAAGAAACAGAGCTTGTATTCTCAAGAATTTAACACTTTTGACTAGTAAAAGAGAAGTAAGTTTTGTCATGAATGGCAACATATTTTCTACCATGGAAAGAGACAAAGTTTAATCTAGTCTTTGCACATGTGACAGCATCACGTGATTTGAGTTGTAAGGACTAACATTTTCTGAAGTGCAGACAATTATGTCCCTTCTGACTCCATGGATGAGAGTTCTGCAAATAGGGAAGTGTTACAGTATATCATCTGTTGGTGTATGAGACATTTTAATGAATCTTCTAAGAGTTGATGGTTGCTTATAGAATCCTTTAGTTAAATTCATTTTATTTCATTTTGTCTACAAGTATGCAATGATCTTTCTACACTAATGGAGAGTTAGTTATGCTCAGATAGCAGTTTGTACAAGTATTTTAGGAAATTATAATTCTTGCAGTATCAGGCTACATGCCTTGACTGAAAAGTGAATATACGTGACTAGGTTACGTTAGATTCCTAGCACAGAAACAGGCTGAGTGAATTTCCTCTGCCTAGTATACAGTCTGCTTACAAAATTCTCATTGCAACCACCAGTTCTTCCCAACCATGGAGGACAGCTAGCAAACTGATTTTGTGTTAAGAATCTGAATTTTAACAAAATAATCTACAGACTATTTTAATATAGGTAAAAAGTACCTCCCTTGAGGTATTCGTGAGTCTTCTCTTCTCTTAGATAAACAGTCCCAGAATCAGAAAGTTGTATTACTTTTAACCAACTTACAAAATACTCAGGCTGACCATATTCCTATTATTAATGCCACATTATTTACAGTAATCAGTAAATCTTACATAGATTGCTAACAATGACAAACTAATTTTACATGGTTTTTAAGGTACTTACCTCAAAAAGGTAATCTACGAGATACTGCAAAGGGTAGTATTGAGCTTCAGAGAGACATTTTTTGTTTTGCAGAGGAAGAATTTTATTATTGATGAATATATGAGTTATATTGTGCTCTGCATTTTGAGATGAAAACACAGTTGCCTTTCCAGCTTGAAGAACTCTAAATAAACATAATTGGAAAGATGTATTTACTGCATTATATTATACTCCCTAAAGCTACATTATCATTCACAAACTACAAGCATGCACGTGCAAGCGAATAAGGATTCTAGATATATGGCACTGCCCGACCTTCATTAGAAGGATAAAAGGGTGCTTAATCGCCTTGAGAAAAAGGAAGAACCCACTTAACAAGACATCCTTCTCTTAACAGTTTAACACCATTAATTAAAATCTATGTACACCTCCTACATATCTGATAGAAAGCTTTACCTGTGCACTTTTTCAAAGACCAAATTTGGTGGCAGCAGCTACAATTTATTTAATTATGTCCCCTGTAATGATAATGGTCTTCCAATTAAGTTCTTCCATAAATTAAATGGTTTACCAAAAATGCAACACTGCTTTTCTGAACTGTAACATGGTAGTTTCATCATGAAAATACACTTCTTGACTTCATTTTGGAGTCACTTACAGCATTTAGGGCTGTCCAATATCATATGCTGAAAACAAATTTGTTTGTCTTTGGGACACCATTACATGGAAGGGTTTCCTCAGGGGCAATTTCCAGAGCTGTACTGTTGCAACTATCCCAATCTTTTAGAAAAGATGTCAGACAAAAAAATGGTGGAAGAAATAAGGTCTCTTGAAATGTTGGATATATATTTTATTTTTAATAATTCAGGTATGTGAAAATAAAAGGATGCTGGTCACACACTTACCCATCCAAAAGCTAGGCACTAAAGGCAGGAAAAGCATAGACGGGGGAGAAAATGCAGTGTTGTAAATAATACAGAAAAAACAACCTTTTCACAAAGCTACAGTGGCCTTTATACTGAAGGCCGTACTTTCTGGAGACAAAACGTATGTACCTTTCAGTGTTTTCTGACTGAATAAAAGGAACCCCACATTGGTGTATGGGAAACAAGTCTGGAAAAAGGTATTACTTCCACAAAACTGCCTGTTTACCTGTCTTGCTGATATAGTTCCTGTTAAAGGTTATTTCTACTGCAAACGAGTGAGTTGTGCAAGACAGCATTTCAATAGTATTATCATTATGATCTGCTTAAGCATTTTTTACGGAAAAAGAAACAGCATTTTTAACAAGTGTAGCAGGATGAGTGCATCTTTCGGCAAGACAGCACATAGTAAACTCTTCCACTCAGCCAAGAATATAGCATACTTAGAATGTCTTCAGTTGGCAACATCAGAAGATGGCAACTTCACCTACACCTCACTTTGTCTTTACGAACTGCAGACAGACAGGCATTCTGTGATGTAACATACAGCCCTGTACCAGGATCAGCTACAAACTGCACTTCCCTTCTTGCCTCTCCATCTGTGGCATGCCCAGACCTGAGAAGTATTCCTAACTAATTGGGATTTCAACAGAGAAGGAGACTAGGACAGAATCTGCTCCTGCAAAGAATGTAAACCTCTAAAGCAGTCTCAGGGGATGCACAGTACAGGCTTTTACTGTACCAGAAGCAAACATTACTTAATATGCTCTGTGATTCAATGTAGTATTTAAAGCAAGGAATCCAAATGTGTAGGAAGAGTATGTGAAAAAAAAAAAATAGTCCCAGAATTCTTGCACTTGATTTGTTTTCCTTTTCTCTGCTTTTCCTTTATAACTTTGTCCCTTCCCTTCTAAACTATCTGTATTTACATCATATCAGAAACATCTGTTACAGTACAAATCGGTCTTCAGAGCTACAAGAAGGTGTTGCATAGATGTGACACAAAAACTATCAGGTCAGTCACAGTGTGGCACAGATCAGTAAGACAGAGTTCGCAGCTGGCTCAGGTCACCTACCCCAGAGAAATAATGTATCTTGTTCCAGCAGCTATTTGAATGTCATGTCCACACGAAATAAATGATTACTCGTAAAAAAGATAAGCCTATGTATCTTGCCTCAGGAATAAAGTTTCTGTAAACAGTTTACTTACGATGCAAACATATGAGAACGTGTGTTATTTTTGACGCTATACTAAAAGAAAGCAAGAAAAGCTGTGATGTTAAAGATTTAAAGTAATTTTATTACAAAAAGTATGGAAGTGTATTAATGAAAGTAATTCAGAGTCTGAAGAACTGGAGATTGTTATGGACCAAGTTAAGTGGGATGGGAGAACAAAAATATGTTCAACTGTACAGTAAGCATTCCATTGTTGATAATTTAAACTTTAAGACATATCCTACCTGCTAATACACGCCATTCGTTTATCACCTTTCTTAACAGGGAGGACAACTTTCCATCTGTGGAAGGCCCCTGGAGCACGAGTGCGTGTCAGTTCTTTGCGCCATCTTTTAGGTGCAGATTGCATTTTAGGTGAATAATGGGTGTCTTTTTCAATTTCATATCCCCATTCGTATGTTGTTTCATCAAGCCATCTGCCACTTTCGGCACTATTAATTATGTACTCCTTAGTTAGTATCCACTTTCCTAAAAAGCAAATGAACTGTCAGCCACAAAAGATTTTTTCCTGCAGACAAATAGCAATCAGCTGAAGATCTAATATAAAATTAACTTCAACCTTTCTTGTGCAAATAAAAGCTGGAATTGTAAGTACCATTTTAAAAACTTCTTCTTACTAGAAGAATTCTCCTCTTCGCTCTTTAAAATCAGAAATCTCACAATGCCACTGAAAATGATAGTTTTGTTTTCTTTTAATTATGAAGTACCTTTTCACTCTTCCTAGATAAAATACTTGTCTATCTCCTAAAAAATCTGCAAATTACATTTTTCAGCTTCCCAGATTTTGTTCTTGTGACTTCTACAGAACCTCACTTAACCCTTTATTTTCAGTGTCGTTTCACAGTTTTACAAGTGTACCAAAATGTAGGAAAATGAAGAAGTATTTTACCACCAATGATTAAAAACAGGAAGGAAGGCTTTAGCATGTAAGCTGTTTCCTTTATATATTCTTAGTATTACTCGCACTGAGTGTAGCGAATACCAATATTAGGGGGATACAGTTTTAGACTTTTGTCTTTCCCCTTTCTTCTTTTCACATCCTTTTCTCTCATCTCTTGGCTCCACCTCCTCCGCCTCTCCTCTTTCATCTTCCGCACATATGCTTTTGATACGGTATGTAATGATCTTCCCCTTTTTCTCTGCCTCTCTCTTCTTACAGGTTCAGGTCAAAAGCCGTGGTTAGTACCCTGCTCCTGTATTGAAACACTACCTACAGAAGATACTGTAAGAGAAATTGACTTGAATTGCATGAATCTAATTGGTTTCACATAACAGCAGGGTTGACTGGCAAAACATCTCAGTGCAGGAGCACAGATGTTACTTCTACATAACCTAGCACAGGTATCAGTGGACTTATGGCTGGAAAACGTATGCGGTGCACAACCTCAACACACAACTGTACATTAAAACCACTTTCATTTCAAAGTTTCCATCTCAAAACTTCTGTCAGCTAGGAAGTCCATGAAGACTGGCACCCTTGTGAGTGTTTCTGTTCACCTCCGGGTTCTAAATGGGTTTAAACATGATCTTCTACACTTACTTGGGAAAAAAACGCAGCAGGAATGAATGCACTCACCAAGAGCAATGATTAAGCAAAAACAGCACCTCTTCCAGGATTAAAAACTACTAGGTGGTATTGGGGAAGATTTGCAGCTACAGAAACATGACATAGTTTTGCATTGCCTTGTGGACACTACATGTATCATTTCCACTCAGTTCAAGAAAACATCTCCAGATGTTTTAAATCCCAAAAAGTAAGAAAACATTAATTCAAAGGTTTACAATAGCTAAAACGAAGTGCTATGCCACCAATATTGTCCTCCTTATGGAAACTTTTGGCCTTTTTCCTTTTTGGTCCTTTTTCCTTTTTGATTAGAGTGCAATCAGAACTTCACACTAGTACAGGGATGATCCATACATATAGATATGTACACACATATATACATATATATATACACACATACATACACACACACACACTCTGCCCTACATTCTAGCTGCAACAACGATTCAAAATGCCTATTAATATGGCATGTAAGTACAAATATGAAATCAAGAAATTTACATGTGTCTTTAAACTCAAATCCATGTTTAGTTATATCAGTCAATTATCTCTTCAGTTTAAGATTATCCATCCTAAGAATTGCTTTAACAGTTTTGTATAATATGACAGGGGGAAAATAAAGACAGTTAACAGTATTCTGAAACCTCATAACTCCACAAAACTTTCTAAACTCATCATAAAATCTTTCCAGGTAATCTTGGAATTCCTTTCCAAGAAATCTTGAAATACAGAATTCTCATTCTAAAAGCATGTTAGTTGCTTATGTACAGGATTTCAGCATCAGGCCTTCGGTAAAAGAAAAGCAAGAGGAACGATCAGAGGTTTGTGTCAGAATGGCAAAAGCCTGGAATTTTCTCTTGCTGCATAAAGATGAACTTACAGACAGGAAGTGAATGTTCACTTACAGGCAGTGAGTTAATCATCAGTGAATGCTGACTACAGGTGCCATACTCTCTCTGCCCTCTTTTCAAGGGATCCATTTTTAAGCACCCATATCACTTGGATATGACTTCATGATCTAATTAATATATAATCAAGCTTTGTTTGGGAACAGTTGCAGATCAAACAATGGAAGATGGTGGGAATATAATTTAGGACAAAATCCAAACGAAAAAGAAATCAGAACTTGTACATAGTACTGTGTTAAAAATGAAGGTTAATGGGAACAAGGAGACTGAGGGTTCATAAGACAATTCAGTCAAGAAATGTAAAGAGGTAACTAGGAACGTTTCAACGTTCCTTTCCAGTCCTATGTTATGATTCTATGAAATCTGACAGCAAACCTTTTACTCACCAGCAGCACAGGCAGCTAAGAACTTCTCACTCTTGCACAGCTTTTTTGCGATAAGATGTGTACAATTTCTGTATTTCTAATAAAAGAAAAACAAAACAACACACTCGTATCACAGTTTAACTTACTTGGCCATTTATACGCAACTCTAACCTATCGCACAGTCCTTTATTTTAAGGCTCGCATTTTTTTTCTGCTCTAATCACAGTTTTGCAAACAGTACCTTATTATCTATAAAAACACAGTCCAGTTTGAGCAGCCATTTGAGTAGCGCCTTTTTCTCTCGTTTTTTAAAACCAGTTAATTGGATTACCCGTTTCCGGCCGCCACTTGCCATCTGTTGAAAGAAAAACAAAAAAAGGAAACAATAACACACAAAACACACATCAGGAAACGTTGCTTGCATGATCTTACTAGTACTTCCTACGTGTTTTCCGAGAAAAAGGGGAAACGCACCGCGAGCAACGAACGCTACCGACGGCCGCACCTGAAGCTGTCACCGCCTGCCGCGGTCCGGAGCCCTGACAGGCGGTAACGGGGTAGGCCTGAGACCCACAGGCTGCGGCCTGCAGCCGGCCGAGCCCCCCGGGGAGGCACCGCGGCTCCGCGCAAGCCACACACCCGGGGGCGGAAAGCCACCTCCGGGCAAGCCATGCGCCTGTTCCAGCTTCTGCCCCGCTGGCCAGCGGGCCCCGGCGGGACGCTGGGGGGGTCTCCCACCACCCCCCGTGAGGAAAAGCCGCCCCCGCTCAGTGGAGGCCCCGCAGGAAAGCGACGCTGAGACGCGGCGGGCTCGGGCGGGAGCTGCGGGGAGCGAATCGCCTCCCCCTCTGCGGCGGGGGGAGCCCGCCTGCGCTCACGTACCCACGCCATGGGGGCGGCGGACGCCGTGGCGGGGACTTCTCACCCCTCGGCCCGGAGCG
>VZSC01018602.1:68479-85858 GCA_013398225.1 Steatornis caripensis
GCTATCAGATTGGTCAAGCAGGATTTTCCCTTGGTGAATCCATGTTGACTACTCCAGATAGTCTTCTCCTCCTCCATGTGCTTAGAAATGACTTCCAGAATGAGCCGTTCCATCACCTTTCCAGGGATGGAGGTGAGACTGACTGGCCTGTAGTTTCCCGGGTCCTCCTTCTTGCCCTTTTTGAAGATTGGAGTGACATTGGCCAATCCTCAGGCACCTCTCCTGTTCTCCACGACTTTTCAAAGATGATGGAGAGTGGCTTAGCAATTACATCCGCATGTATGGAACATGATGGAACTTTATATTCTGGTATTTTTAGCATGCATGTGTAAACAATCCTTTCAGTTCCTCTGTAGAGGTGATTTCTCAAGGTCTGTAAGTCTAGTGTATCCAATCTATCATTTTCATCATAGTTTTGACAATCTAACCTAGCATGAAGTAGCACTGCTGCCAAGTGGGGAGGCCTGCAACAGCGACTCACTGCAGTCGTATACCCTGCGCCACCATCAGTGCTTCTACAGCTCCCTGGTAAATGGAGATCAAGAGGCTTGCACAGGGTGACTGGCTGGTGCAGAAGGATGGTGGGATATTTTTTCTGAGCTAGTTTTTAGCTACATGATTTCATTCATTACATTAGATCCACAGCCACTACTAGATGCAGCAGTCAAATTTAATTCTTTCAGTACAATCACAGAGCCACAGGATGGTTTGGGTTGGAAGGGACCTTAAAGACCATTGAGCTCCAGCCCCTCCTGCCATGGGCAGGGACCCCTTCCACCAGTCTGGGTTGCTCCAAGCCTCATCCAGCCTGGCCTTGAACACTTCCAGAGAGGGGGCATCCACAGCTTCTCTGGGCAACCTGTGCCAGTGTTTCACCACCCTAATAGTAATTAATTAGTTCTTTATTAAATCTTCAAATCTACCCTCTTTCAGTTTGAAACCCTTACAGGCCTTGGTAAAAAGTCTCTCCCCATCTTTCTTGTAAGCCCCCTTTATATAGTGAATCTTCATCGCGAAATTCCACCACTTCTGTTTTCTAAGTTGCTTGTTCTACAAGTTATGCGGATGACCGCAAGGTAGATTATTTTCAATGAAACTACTGAGCTATGCTTAAAGTCCACATTTCTATAGCTGCCATATGCTATTTTGGGAGATTCTTTGGCTTTCTGATTCCCTGTCCTGTATGTATCTTCTCTCCATTGCTTTTATACCTTTGGAACAACAAAATGAAGTGTTATGTAGCACCATGGTTTGTATAGTATCAACAGAAATGGAGGCTCCTGAAGTTAAAACCTTTTTTAAACATTTTGAACTCGGACTATTATTTACCAATTGGAATTTAGAAGCATACTGTCTTACTGCCTGAGCAATTTTATGTAATTCTTAAGCAATTAGGATTTTTATCTGTGAGTGTTAGTTACTCAAATACTACCTGTTAGCGATTTCACTACCTTCTTTTTACACAGGAACACTAATGAACTATTAACTGAACATTACGCATAGTCTATTAAAATGGAAACCAGAAAGATTTCAGTTACAAAGAGAACATACTGACTAAAGGTATGTATTTATGGACATTGATGTGTTTTGATATTGACTTGTTATGTATTATCAATGCTTAAAAAGTTCTAACTGGCTGCTTAGATGAGACCTGTAATGTTCATAGGAAAGTGCTTATTGGTACTAATCAATAATATGTATGAATTTTTATTGATTGAAGAAAATGTAGGAGATTTAAAAGTTTTAAGCAAGCTTTGTTCAGATTAACAGTGTTATAAATTCTTATCTCCTTGCAACAGCTATGAAAATGACTGGCTGTTTTAACTATTAAGAAATGGATAGGTATGAACTTTGGATTAGTGTAGTTTTATAAGAAGGCTGAGTAAGGTATCTCTTTGTAGTTAGGGACTTGCACGGTTATTGTAGAAGCTGATAAAGACCACTGGTTTTGAAATGCATGTTGTAGTTTGCAGCATTTGCTTAGATGCAACAGTCCCTAATATTTTTTACATTTGGAGCAGAATAGCCTGTCCTGTAATACAAAAAACCCTAGTAACTTCTCTTGACCCTGTGAAGAAAGGGTGAGAAAATGTGGCTTATCTGTTGTCTGAATCTCTTTTCTCAGTGTAATCAATCTGTTTATCTCCACTCTTTTTATTGCATTGTCATTAGTTAGTGCATAACAGTACAAAAATCTAACATGAATAAAAAGTTATAATCATTCCAAGAAGTGATTTAGGGAGCTATGTCATCCAGTAGTACAGATAAAGAAGTGGACTATTTGGAATATGAATAGTAGGCTTACACACTGTTTTTAATTCTTACCATGCTATTTGAGTGGGAGCATGTGAGTTATGTCAGGTAATGCAAATACAGACGGTGGTGAGGAATATAGCCCACTTAGTTATTTTCCTATAATAAACTTACCCCTGGTGCACACTGTGCTAGAAGAAAAAAATGGAAAAATCATTCCAGTCTGCCTTGATATTGGAAATCATATTATTTGTTCAGTAATATTCCATGATATAAACTTGCAAAGCAATAGACTTTTGACTCTCTCATTTGGAACAAACTTAAAGGTTCTGAATAATGTTCAGCTCCAAATGTTAGCATGAGGCAGGATATTGTATTGTCACTTATTACCAGTTTATCTAGGAAAAATATGTTGTTTCAGTAAAAGCTCCGTCTGTTTTCTGTCCCTGAACTCTTTCTTCATTATTCGGAATAGATACCATTAACTACTCTTCTCACTGGATGTGTTTTGTTCATGCTTGTAGCATCTTCTGCTCTGTTTCCTGATGGTGTACCAGTAAAAGAGATCTTCAGGGTTAGGACCACCTGCTGTTGGCAGAATCACAACAAGCATAATTTATCTTACAGGTTAATAGATTAATAAAACAGAGTTGAAACTCTAAGGTTCACCATAGAACTCTTATATAAAAACAGATTTGGTTGTAACTCATGCTTCTGAAGGATATTCTGATAGAGTTGTTACCGTACTCAGTTTTAGGCAGTTAAATTAAAAAATTCATAGAGTTAACCTTAAGAATTTGATTGTAATGCAGGTTTCCAGCTTGAATCTTATATGGCTTATTAATTTTTAGCTTTAAAAAAGTTGTAAAATGCAGTCCAGTTTTGTTCTGAAGCAAAAGATTTATTGTATGTGAGGCAAGTAGTGCACATTGTTTATACTGCAGTTTCACTTCTTGGCTGGTTGCACAACTCGTTTGAGTCTTGTAATTATGTAAGAAATAACACAGTGCATGGTGTTCTCTTGTAAGATATTTATGAATACTTGCCCTCTTAATCATGAAACCAAAGGCTAAGTGCTTTCTGCACTGGAGAATTTAATATAATACCTTTACAGTAGTTGTTTAAGATGATAAGGAGGAGGAACCTCTCTCTGCATCACAAATCCGCTGATTTGTCTTTCCTTTTGACACAGTAACTTATGGCCTGGTCTGGTTCCAAAGAAAGATTTGTTTTCCCCGTGTGAATGCATTTTGTTATGATTCCGTCTCCCACCTTTTAACACTGATGCTTCTATGACACTTTGAAATCGTATTCTTGACACGGCATCTTCCCAGGAGAGATGGTATAATGTATTAGAGTTCTCCATGAGAATTCTTTACTCATATCCGCATGCTATTTCCATCCATGTACAGACTAACAATGGAGAGGTAAATGAACTCCACCATGAAGTACGAGATGTTTTTTTCATGAGCTGACAGCTGCAGGACACTTAGTTGCCCTATATTAAGGAGCTTCAGGCTGGAGTTTAAGAGATCCTTGAGAAGAAGGAAGTTCCTTTCACTATAACCATTCCTTTATTTTCCTTTCCTTCTTCTGCAGCAGCAATGGGAAGCTATTGTGGATAAATGTTCTTTAAAAGTGCCACTTGATTATGCATTTTTTTGCTTGTGTAGCATCATAGTTGTGATGACTTGCACTTCCTGCCAAGAAATAAAGATGTAACATCTGATAATGATAGTTAATCTAGTGAGACAAAACTGTATCAAGATATAGAGAGGATGCTCTGGGAAGAGAAAGGCTACCTCTGAGCAACTAGTTGAAAAAATCATTTATATATGGTTTATGAATTAGTAAGAAGCTCCTGTCTTAAAGTAAAAATTAAAAAGTCTACCTTCTGTGATAGTTACAGAACGGCAAACCAGTTAGGCACAAGGTTTAGCTTCGTACAATTATTTTGGTTACCTTTAAGTACATGTGGTGTTAACCAGCTTTCATATGAGTCAGTATATTTGTACTTTAATATACTGTTCTACAGATGTCTTTCCTATCTCCTGCTTCCATTGTGTATGGTAGTGCTTAAACCCTAAATGATAAATAATCTGTGATTTTTAACACACAAAGCTATCTGGTGTCAGTTTTGAGGTCTGCTCTGGTTTCAAAATGATAGTTAACTAGAAGTCAAGACATTGTCAAGACTCAGTATTTCACTTAAAGAGGCTTAAATCAATCTCAATTTAATTAAATCTGAGAATACCATTGATCTGTGTGTTATTGATATACACCTTTTTCTCGTTTAAGTGATCTTTTGATCAGATCCTTTTTTTTGGAATAAAAGAACATACAGGTCCAATCTGATGCAGACTTGTGATAGAATCAATATACTGCTGAGTATCAGAACTGTGCTTCGGCTAGCAGTGCTAAAGGCGAAAAGTACAGTAAGCAGTTAAAACTTTCTCTTCGCTAGGAAGGAAAACAAAAGGGTGAGCGGGAGGGTGTCTGGCCATCAAGATGAGCAATCATGGAGAGCCAGTTGCCAGCCCAAACTGTTAAAAGAACACTGAAGCACTGCTGTATTAGCAGAAAACATAATTCTCTTGCTGTGTGATTCTGAACACCATCTAGGCATGTACCTCTGCATTTCATAGTGATTTCTCATAAAAGATAGGCTTTTGTTGTTTTGGTGTATTCTTACTAGTTACCAAAGAATCTTTTAAAGCAGCTTTGATTAGTCTTAAATTAGGCCTGTGCATGGGACAGGCAATCTGAAGTATTTAAGCAAATGATTTACATGAAGCTTCTGATGGGAAGCATCTTCGTTATTGGGTTTTCTCTTTTTATAACTGGTAACACTTCAAAACCTGATTGCAACTTTAAATAAGTCAAAATACTAAGAAGCAATAGACTTCCAGATGATTAGAGAGACTGGTGTGTCTATGTGAAGAAAATATTTTATATAAAAATGTATTATGCTTTGATTAATCCACATAAACTTCAGATAGAATGCTAATTATACAATACTGTGCCTCATCAGAGAAATCAATTACTTTTAAACTGATATATGTGAAGCAGCGAGTTATGTTCTCAAGCTTACTTTGAAGACAAGCCAACAGAGAGGAAAATGATTACAGATCACATCCTTTTGCAGAAGCTTATTTGCCTTTAACATATTTACTGTTGTCAAATGCTAACCTTTCTTAGACTGGTGCTGATGTAGTTGAATATAAAGTTGTCCTCCTTGAAATTCTGATTTATATTGCATGTTAGCAGCAAACATTTGGTCAATCTTAGAAATGTAAAATGATCTTGAAACTGATCCTATGAGATCTACTAAATTGAAATTATTTGTATAGTATTTTTCTTAATTCAGTTAGCTGACATGGAACTGTCACCTTTTGCAAGCAATTTTTTCTTTGACTTGAAATTGCTGGCTTCTTTGAACACAATTACCGTTGTTGGTTTGGTAATCCTGTGAGTCAATCTACACTAAACAAGAAGCTTATATCGAACCCTTGGCAGCTTCAGTGAAAATTAAAAAGCATGCTTTACTGTAGAGATTGTCAAGAGTGGAAATAATATTTGTCCAGTCGGACAGCTTGCTTTTGTAGTCACTAAATGAAAGTTGAGATTCTGTCTCTTTCTTGAAAGCTTCTGTGTCAAGAAGGTAATTTGGACTGTTTGTGGTTTGACAGGGATTATTAAAATCAGATGAAGTGAAGGGAAGGAAGTGTGAGAAAGCAAAATTGACAGTGACACTCTCTATTATTTGCAGCTTGGATCATGATGACTATGTTGATATGATAGATTCTAAATGTTAGGTTCACTGTTGGGATATGTTAAGCAGAAAATACAGTAAAATGCAGTTACAGATTATTTTTCTGACTTAACACAAAGCCATCCAGCATTTATTTTCTTTGGGAAATTTGGGAGGGGGAGTGTAGCAGAAAATGAAGGACTAGAGGGGCAAATTGAAGGAAAAAGGGAGAGGTTCAGAAAGAATTTAATTTTCTCCTTTGTGATTTGATTGAAGTAACAACTCTATCCTTTTTTTAAATTCATACAGCTTGCTAGTATATTTCAGAGAGAATAAAACTGAGGATGAAGAATTGATGGAACAGGTCATAAAATTGCTTTTTCCAATGCCTTGAGTTTGGGTAGGAATTTTTTAGCATTAATAGTTTTGCATAAAGTGAGCTCAAGTCTTAAGGATTGCTGTTTCACATCAATTTTCCATGACTTGAATCTTGCATGTTATTTTTAAATAGCAATCTTTTCTGCCACTTCGAAATAAATAATTTAAAAACGTAAATTACTGCAATATTCATATAGCTGAATTTTTAATTGCTAAAGATACATTAGCTGCACATTTTATGCATCTTTTGGTGTCTAGTGAATATACAATGCATTATTTAATCTTAATCCTTTGTTTTATCTCTTGAATGTATAGGTAAACTTTCAATTTTTGAATAGGCAAGTTAGTGCAGAAGTAAGACATCTGATTAGTCAAGTTTGAAGGTTGCTGTCATTTCTATGTGGTTTCCTTTTCTGTTTTCCAGTATGGGAACTTTGTGAAAAACTCTGGGGCAATTTTCAGTGTGGAGTCTTAGGAGTTTGTAAGAAATTAGGGAACTGAATGGAAAACAGGTGACACATGAAAGCCTTTACTGTTACTTATCATAGCCATAGTTTCATATCTTTTAAACAATGTTATGCAGCGTTTGAAAAGTTAAGCCATGCCAGTATAGCACATTCCTTCTCTCATCTTCACCTATCTTCACAGTAGAGTGAAGCATCTTAGCATCCGGAGTGATTCATCTCCCAGAACAAAAGGGGTAAGGGGGCACAATGACTGAGGGAAAAGAGGTCACATAGAATTGTTCACAGACTTACAAAGTAAGGATGGTCATGAGAGAAGAGGCTGGTGTTGAAAACACAGCGAGGGCCCTGGTGAAGGATCTGCTCCGATAATGGAGCACACAAAACTCGTGATGTGAGAGGACACCAGACTCTGATGTGGGCTGGAAGGGGGAATGTGAAACACAGACAACTACCCTGAAATACACCCTGAAATAAAAGAGGCTTGAAAATGTATGTACCAGATAATCTTAGAGGAAGGTAAAAGAAACAGCAGCGAGCTATCCTGTGCAAGAAATAAAGTGTGTAGTTCTGTAGTTGCAAAAACGTGTACTTGTACTATCAAAAAGTTAGATTGGCTTTGCAGTTTTCTGTTTTCATGGTAATGGTACCTACCAGCCTGAGGTCTGGCCTCAGCTGTGGTTGATGCTAGGAATAGTAAAAGGCAGTACTTAATCAGAAGAGCTCACAATATAGATATAAAAGGAAGGGGGAGGAAGGAAATAGTAGTCCTGTTTTAATCAAATTTAAAGAAAAGGAGGAGGTGACTTACCCAGCTCCTGCTCTGTAGTGGAGTTAGTAGTGTGTAGCAGAACTAAGAATTGAACTCTGTTCACAAGAGTGTGTCAGTGTAAGTGTGTGGCTGCTTATCCTTTAGGGAGTTAAAGATTGCTGTGTTGGTAGTGTGTAGAAGACAGATAAATCACCCCAGTTTCACACTTTGAAGCAATGCTTCACTAGTTTGATGTTAATAAACAATACACATAGTAATTAGTTGTTATTAGTCATTGTCACACAAGATTAAAACAGTTAGTCCTTAACAAGCTTATCCTAAACTGTGAGTAGATGTATCACAAAGCTGATGTGGCATAGCTACAATTGATGGCTTGGGTCTTTGATCGTCTTAGTTACTACAGCAGCCAGCCTCAAGCTCTTTAATGAGGGAAAGCATGAACCCAATAAGCAACTTCCCCCCAGATCTTTTCCTTTGTATTTTATGCTTCTTACCCTCCTCCTCAAAGAGACAGGGAAGATCTCATTTGCTCTCAACATTATTTATTTTTGTAGGATCAGGACTAGTTCTGGTTTTGCCAGGCATCTTTTCTGCAGGATTCTTCTGGTTCCAACAGACGTATTTCCTGCTTTATTTGTATACGTTTCTCTATTCTTACACATTTTCATGTTCGCACATGTTTTCCTGAGCCCCTTGTGTACAGCCATACCATAAGTTTCTGTTTGCTCATTTGCATTTGTGTGCTTCTGTTTAGCTGAGTTACAAAACGCTTACACATTTTCACAGATTATGCTGTTAGTAGTGCTACAGTCCTATAGGATGTTTATGCACTGTCAGCAGTTATGCTGTTTTAGTGACCTTGTGTCTCTTTTCCGTGCAAGGAAATATTAATTATGTTGTACTTAAAATGGTGGATGCGGGTTTGCTGTGCCTAGAGCATGGGTTCAACAGTTGATTGCAGCTGTGAGATAGAGTACACTTGAGCCACAGCAGTTCATCAGCTGACAAAATGCTATAATGAAGAACTTATAGACGTCTGGTTACGCAGAGAGAGGGAAAAGCAAGCTAGCTGTCTGCCATTTGATGGCCAAACATTTATTGGTTCTTAGAGCTACAGATACTCTGTTATGTCCTTCAGCTACTAATAGGACATAATTCATTGTAAACAGCATTGTGTTATAGCTGTGTATTATGTAGCCCATTGTTAACTATTAATCATGGTATAAAAATGTACAAGGGAAAGACTGTCACTTTGAAGGAAATTGGAAGGATTTTCCTTTTCCCCCTAGTAAATGAATTTCATTTGGAGACAAGCAGTGACAAATGTCAACTACATATCTTCGTATTTACTTCTGTATCTCCACATCGTCATTCAGTGGTGGTATTCTTTAAATGCTTTGTGTGCATAAGTACTTCCAAGTGCAGAAATAAAAAACCCCACAAATTCTAGAATACTTAATTATACGAACATTTAAAATTCAGGTTACAGTTTGTGTGGACTAACTCTAGGTTAGTTAGGATTGAGGGAGAGCTGCCCTTCCTGAATTTGCAGAGTTTACCCTGTTACTCAGCCAAATGCACATAATGTATCTCTGTTCTGTTGGAAGCATCTCTCTCTCTCCTTGTGTCTAGTATTCGTCAAAGGAGAGGTTAGTTGGATCGGGCTACATTTTCTAATGTCTGTCTGTGGAGTTAGTCTGAGGAGCAAGGAAAGAGAAATAATAAAATCTAGCATTTTAGTATTTACAGTATTTTCAAGTACAAAAGGTAAGATATTTGTTTAGAGATTCAGAACATAGCAGATCAGAGGAGATGCTCCCGGCAAAAGCTAACATGAATTATTTTGCGTGGTTCCAGAGTTAATTTCAGGTTCCTCATTGTTTGTTCATGTTAGTGTGTAGTAGTTGTACTGAGTTTTATTCTTAATATAAACAACACAAATACATTTCACAATTTAGACAATGCAGTATTTTTACTGAAAGTGTAGTACATACGTTTACATTTTGGCATAGATTAGTCTGTGAAGATGTAATTTAACGTTTCAGTTCATACTGAAATGTGTAGCTCAGTTACCAGCTGAGACACCTTTCCTTGTAGAATTGATTTTTAGTACAGGGCTTTCAGTTGTGCTAGAGGTGTGTCTTTTTTTTTTTTTTTTTTTAAAGAAACAATCGTAATATAGTGGCAGTATTTGTGATTAGCAGAAGTCCACTACACACTCCTGCCACTCCCAAAGGTTTATTCAGCCAAATGTAAGGGAAGGGGCCTAGACTCTTTTCCTAAAGACATGTCCTAAGAATTGGAGATAAAGGTCACCAAAGACTTTTGGTGGACCTCTACAGAGGCCATGCTCAGCACTAGCACACACAGTGATTAAATACTTCTTGTTGATTTCTAAAGGGATAATCTCCACTTTACATTTCTGTCAGTGTTTTATATAAAGGACCGATTTGTTTTGATATGGTGGCAGTTGCTTACAGAAACACTGGACCTAGAAATTAATGCTGTGCTTTGGTAAAGTAACATGTTAATCTCCTGCCTGTTTGTGATACCAGCTGTTAAAAGCTTGTTGAAATAGAGAAATAATGGGAGTAGAAAATTTCTATTAAAGCAAAGGCATTACACTAAATAAGCATTTTCAGTATTTTTAAAACATCTTGGTAGGCTGTCAAAGTGAAATAAATTTCCACATTTCAGAATTCACATAAATGAAATTTCACTTAAATGAAATTTCACTTAAATGAAATTGGGTAAAAAGTACATGACAAACATCAGTATTTTGTATTTTTCTCTACTAAATGTTAACTATATCATTATAATTATTTTTATACCACAGAGGATCTGTTTCTTATTTATCTAGCAGGACTCCTATATCTGTCACATTTGAGAAAATGCTGAGACCTATTTATAGTTTTGAACTAAGATTTTTTGAAATGCTAAGAAGCTCTAAAAATTAATATCTGAAAGAAGTGATTCCTCTGTTGATTACTAAATTATATTCATCCGCAGTGGTATGAATAACATCCAGATTCTCTAACTACATCTTTTTGACCAGTTACCCAAGACAGAACTACAGTTATTTTCCAGGACCTATTCTGGTGTCCGTTACAGTGATGCAAGCATGATGACAAAGTTGCATATTAGGAAGGAATCAGGAATAGCAGCTTGCGGCTACAAATTATTTGAGTTTGATCTGAGAAATAAATGTCTAAAAACTGAGTCAAATCAACAGTAGAATTTGTAAGAAAGTTGTCAATGGATATGTGGTATTAAGAAACAGAGTTGCTTCAAATGAGGGTAGAGCTTGTTGTCAGTAAATGGACTAAGCTTCAAAGGAGGAAATCAATCCTTTGGGCTATAACCCAGACAAGACCTCAGTTTTCTTTTCCTTGTTTATAGCAATTATGCAGGTTCTTGCCATGTTTCATGGCTTATTTTGGAAAAGATCTGAATAGTTTTATCTACAAATACTTTCTGTTTATTAAATCTTATATTTTATCTTTTATTTTTATATTTTACAGTTAAAAGCTGAACTTTAAAGAATAAAATGTAAACCAAGCAAAAATACTGTAATCTGTGTTGAATTAATATTTGGGTCTGGAAGATTAAGTATAAAAGGACAAGGAACTTGAGTTTCTGAATATGTAAAGTAAGTATTAGTAAAGTTTGTCAAGAGCTGTCTTCTCTGTTTATCTTCTATTTATCTTTGGCTAAACTTTTCCATCTTCTTTGATGTGCGTGAGGGTATTCAGTTTTAGAAAGTGACTTACTACACTGCTTTCCAAAGCTGAAATCAGCCTATAGATTGAAAAGCTGCTGGCCACAAACTGCTCTGTGATCTAGGAAGCCAAGATAAGTTACATGTGGAATCATATTGTCTTCTTTCTTTAAACAGTTGTGTTTGATTGAGTACAGGGGTATATGTCTATGAAAAATCTTGAGATTGAGAAGTGATGTCTGGGTCATACAGCAGCTATTCCAAGGTAGAAACACTGGCTGGGTGTCCGGAGCTAACAAATACCCTTTCGGAACCACTGATGTATCTTTTTTGACCTCCTCGCTTTTGATAGTTACTATCTATTTTTTCCCAACATATGGCAAGCTAGGATATTCAGAATAGTTGTGTTCTTTCTGCCTTTGCGGTGCTACTTAAGCAAAGCTGAATGACTTATTTTTACGGTATATATTTTCTCAAACATAAATAGACTTTTCTCTTTAGATCTCAAAATAAGAAATAGGAAGTCTGCTCACTTAGGCTTGGAATTACTTAAGAAAATCTGTGTATTTTTTTACTAAACAACGAAGTCTATACAAAATCACATTAGTGGCTTGAATAGAAATCACAGGTTTGTTAAGAACTCTGCAAGTCTGTTTTCTTCTAGTCTGCCGTTTGAAATTATCTGACTGGAACATGAACATAACACAGATATCTTTATAAAATAATCTAAAAAACAATCAGTGCTGCAAAAAATTATTTTTTCGTATCATTAACTTACACAGCATAGGAACATGTAAGTGTATAATCAGTATGAGAAAATATAAGTGTGTAATTCTGTAAGATTAAGAATGTGTGTATTTGTGAACTGTTAGTAAGTTTACTCTGTTTAATAATCTTTCTAAAAACTATGTAATAGTTCTTTACAGTTATACTTTATCTAATTTTTCTTTATTCTTACATCTTCCCTAAGAAGTATTTTACCCAGATTACATCTGAATGGACTTTCAGTATTCCCAAGTCCAGGACAGAAACATCTGGCCTTAGTTTCTCATAATGAGCTGTCTATAACACCCATACTTTATATATTTCATGCCATGGCAACCACAGTCTGATGTCCTACCTATCTATACTTTGGCTGACATGTAAGTCTAAGCAATAGTGTTTTGTGGTAGGTGAGAATAAAATACTCGGCAAGAAGCCTGAGCTTTTGAACATTTGCTTGCTCATTTAGCCTGCTGTGTTCAATAGAATTGCAGTTGAATGTGAGAAACACAGCCAGTGAAAAACACGGTATAATTTAAAAGACTCCATAACCCTGGGGAACACCAACAACTGGTGTAATTGGATAGCTCTGTCAGTGTGGCAATATTTAGTTATGCAGAGAGAAAGCAATGACATTTTATTTATAAAATGTTTATTTGCAAAATGTAGATAACTTTCTGCATTACATTTTATTTATAAGTGCACTATATCTTATGTAATACAGGAGTTTTAAAGAAAAATTGCCTTATGCAAAGTACTACTCTCAGTGCCTCACTTTTATCTTTTTTGAAAAAAATGAAACCTGAAAACACTGGTAGTCAAATATTATTTCTTAAGAAAACAAAATATTGAATATTTAAAATAATTTGTTGTTCAAAGTATTAGATAAACCAATCAAAATATAATCAATAATGCATTCTACATAATTGTAGGTGACAAAATACAACATTTTTAGTGTAGTTTTTAAGTAGGCTTTAAGAATTCTGTTAACTAAAAGGGGAAAAAAATGAAAGCAACAGGAACAAATCAGAAGCATATACAATTCACCCTCTCTGTTCCTCCCTTTCCCATCTTGCATACTGCTTGGTTACAAAGATCCTGGAAAACTTATTTTGAAGAATATATCAAATTTAAAAATGTCTTTAATAGCCATCTTTCAAAGTTAGAATGAACTAAATATTGTTCTGTTTTGGTAATTAGAAACTGTCCATTAATTAAACTAAGAAATAGTAAAATCTAAAAATCTCCTTTATATTCTTTTTTAAGATCTTATTTGTATGCCAAGTACTGGCAAGTCATCTGGCAATTTTTAGAAATGAAACATGATGATGTTTCATTTTAAGCACCTAGAAAATGAGTAACAACCTTTGTCAGAATGACATTTTAATTTTGATAATCAGGAATTTCTATAAGGAAGAACACATGGGCCTTAACCAGATAATCCTTTGTATTTGTTTGTGTTATTTATCACATATCTTCCAATTTCAGTGATTACTAATGTAGAAATCCTTGAGTCAACAGATTTTAGTAAGCAACACAGATTTGTTTTTTGATTGTCAGCTGAAAGAGGTAGAATTCTTGTGGGAGAGACGTGTAAGGCAGTATTTTGCAAACTGTGTAGTTAAAAGCAATATCCCTTGCAGTTAGGCACTCCCGTTTCTCATACTTTCTATATTAATGTTTAGGCCACTGTGCACTTGGTATTGTTTCAGTTCCTCTCAGTTACATAAAGCAATGATGCTGATCTCAACCACACCATAGTGATGAGAGCCTCAAGTCTTTTGGTCTTTAATTTTCACATTTTCAAGAAGAATCCACACATATCTTTTTCTGGTCTTTTTTGTTGTTTTTTTCCTTCCTCTGCACCTGTGTTTCTGAATAACTTGTTACACAACACAAGGCAGCAATATGCAAATTAATGTTTTGAGAACTTATTCAGAATAACACAAACATAGAAGTTGACATGGTTTGAGATTCAATGGAGAAGGATCTTTCTGACTGGTACATTGTGTGCCACTCACTTAGGTTCTGATTCTGAGTGAGATTTCAAAACTGTCTGATGAAGCCAAACCTCTGTAATTAATCATAACCTGTGTCCTGAAATCTTACTATGGGACTTTGCTCTGGCAAGGTCCACGTCCTTTCTGTCAGCAGACCCGTCCGAGTGCAGTATGTGGCATTTTCAAGCGTTTTTGATGTGAGGAAATACCTTTCATGATCATTTGAAAACACCATCTTGAGTGTGCTGAGGTATCCACAACTCCACTGTTCATTCGTGCTGTGTTTTGAATACAATTTGTTAACACAGAATTTGCTGCTCAGGTTACTCATGCATCTGAGTAAGTTGAAGGGCCACAGATAGCCTCTCATTGTTTTCATTGGTACAAGGAGGAGAGGAGTCAAGCGACACTCCTGGATATGGCAGAGGTTAGTCATCAGTACTTAAACCCACTTCAAACATACTGGTTTTGTATAAATGGTGCCAAAGTGTCTCAGTCTCCATCAGGTTGCCTTTTCTGCTTCAACCTATGGGAGGTATTTCCTATTTAAAACGTAACAGGTGTGATTCATCTGCCAAACACCAAACATCCTATGTGCAATTCAGTTGTCCCAGGACAATCCATTTGTTTTCCTGCAGTTAGGCAATAGGGAGCGTTTTACAGATGTGTTATCATTTTTGATAAGGTGTTTTCCAAGTGCCTTATCTAGATGCCTCTGCAGTCCCTAGGTAGTAGTTGCCTTTACCTTAAGTATGTCACATTGTGCTTGTTTCTCAGTCATACTTTCATCCAGTTCCTTTTTACAAAAAGTCTTTGGAGGCTTTCCCTGCTTCCCAAGACCTCCAGATAACACAAAGCACAATAAGGATTATCTACACAGAAGGTACTAACTGTTGTCACTGAATACTGAAGTTAGGACACAGCTGTGTGTCTTAGTGTGATCCCTGCAGGAGGACTGATGCTTGTCGTACATCTTTGTGAAATACCAACTTCATCTTGTCCCTGACGTTTAAAGATCTAGGGTCATCACGTTCTATGTTTTTCAGCATCACAGCATGACTGCATCTTTAATTAGGAATACATAATGTTTTAAGGCTTTGTCTCTTATCTTGGATTACAAATTCTGAGTAAGTTTAGCAGAGTCATTTGCAGGAATTTACTTTTCCCTCTGTGCAACTATTTTCCTGAAACTTATTCTAACTTAATTGTCTCTGAGTCTTCTACCTCTTTGCAAAAATGAAATTCAGAAGAGAGTGTGCCTGGGACAGTGTGGAGAAAGATAAATACACAGACAATGGCTGCATAAACCCCATTTTCTTTGGAAAGTAGACTGAAAAGCAGGAGCACAAAGTTGAAGTAGAGAAATAAAGGATTAGAAGGCAATTAATGTATTAAATAGAAAAAGAGTTTTGTGTAAAAAAAGAGTGGGAAATAACTTTTTTTTTAAAAGTAATTCCACATATTTGTGCTTTAAAGGAAAGGCTATAGACAGGAGGAAGATGTTATTATAGGCAGTATGTCACTGTTGTCACTTAGGCTATTGTGAAAAGTCTTTTTCTGAAAAGGAAGCGATACAAATGTCTTTAAGATTATTTAGTCTTATTTTGCTGTCCTCTTACAGTTTGTACATAACCAAATATTCTCAGCCAAAATACGTTGTCTCATCTGGACTTCATAATGAGTTTGCTGATATGCTTTGAATAAGAGCAGTGAAGGTTTCCTATGAATTCAGAGGTGGAAATTGCATCCTTAAAGTGAGTCTGATTTGTGCAATTAGCTGCTTTGAAGGTCTAGGTGACAGACTGACTAAGCTGCCTGATGTTTCCATTGGATGCTCCTGGATGGAGTGTATGGGAGGAAGCAAGCAGGTGCGTTTTATTCAAACAAGACTTTGTCTTGCAAGCTTGAAAATACATAACATGTTCTAGATCATGTGTACTCCAGCATGTATACTCCAGTGTACATGGTAGAGTAGGGAAAGTAGAGTGGGGTTTTTTTCAACGAGAGAGAAACAGAAGCTTAACAGTGCTTTTGAAGTTGAAAATCTTAGGTGAATAAGAAGCAGTATGTGACTGCATTAGCCTGTAGTACCTTAATGATGTATTCAGCATCAGACAGTATGGCATGAAACCTTTACAAGTGGAGTTGTGCCAGTAAAAGCTAAATTAAACTTTTGATATAAGAAATGAAAGATTTAAAAAAAAAAAGAAAAAAGAAAAAGGAAATTTAATGGACATTTACAGCTGTCAGTAAAATGTTTCATATGACCCTGTGTATAATTTAGTCAGAAGCTTTAATAATAGTATTTGGGGAAGAAAAATCCATGACATTTATAGTACTAAACAAGCCTTCAAGATTGTGACTATAAACTTGAACCCACCTAAGAGACATCTCTATGGAGAGGTTTTGTATTTGATTTTTAGAAAATGAACATTTTTCAAACTCTCAGCTTTACGTTGGGAAGTAATGGATGAAAATAGAGTGTGCAGGAGTGAAGAGACTGAAATGCAGCCTACTTTTTCAAATCTGTGGTCACGGAGTTTTTTGTAATTCTGTTTAAATATAATAGTTTCATTGGAAGGCTATTTCCTGTTAAAGTTCTAACAACTCTGTATCTGATCTACTGAACTATAAGACCTCAAAGGTCTTGAATTTTCTTTCCTTTAAATACTATTGTCCTCAAAGAGTATTGTGTCAGGATGGAGGATTTTTCCAATAAACAAGAAGAGAAAGGGCTTTTATGGTCTAGTATAGAAGTAGCTAATATGTATTTGGAAGGTTTTTAGTTGAAAATGGTATATGTTACGTTCTTTAACAATGTGTTAAAAGATTAGTTCCTTCAGTACAGTCCTTACAAATCAGTGCAATTTTAGACATTAATGACAAGTAGCATAGGAAGGCTGTAGCAGGTGGTTTTGAGAGCATAGTTCTGAGAGGGATTTGGGGATTTGTGAAGCATTGCCCCTTCGTTCTGAGTTTACAACTGACAGAAAGTGAGAAAACTCACATATTATCCCTAAATAGCATCTTGTATTGCCACAATAGGAAAGACAATTCTGTAGTAGATACACTGTTAGTTTCACACATAGGAGATATCTTATATTCTTGCCCTTCACGAAAAAACACAATGCCATGCAGTCTTTCTGGGGAAAATAATTATTGGTCTCAAACATTTTCTCATACTAATATGCAAAATTTACTCAATACTTAGCGATCCCCAGCTGTAGCTGTAGAAAATAAATCAAGTAGTATATGCTATTTTGAAGTTACTTAAGTTATTG
>VZSC01018602.1:107948-183540 GCA_013398225.1 Steatornis caripensis
TATATTTTATATTATATATTTATGTAATATTTATATTACATAATTTTATATAATTATAAATATTTATAAATATATATAAATAATATATGTTTGGTTGATGTCATGAAAATAGAAAGTAATACCAGAAGTATCTGACCAGATGTTAGGTTGGATGATGTCTTATTCACTAACTACTTTATTAAAAAGTACAAGATTGTTTGAGAAGTGAGGCAGTACTTATTCTTACTGAGGATGATACAGTCTGGCCTGCAAATTCAGACCAGACCTCATTTTGTGAGAGTAATTTAATCTATGAAGAAGAAGGACTAGTGTTACATTAATATGGAGTAGTTTTTCTTTTTAAGTATGGAATATATAAAATGCTTTTATTTTCAAATAATGAAAAAAATGCTATTATTTTTGGTTTTTTTTTTTTTAGCTTGGAACAGTGTCTTAAAGACCTGCAATCAGAAGTAAATGAAATATCTATCAGTGAAATACTACAAAGCACTACTGACTGCCTTCAGTGGCTAAACAACTGCAATTTTAGTTCTCACAGACCTTCTTCTACACACCATGGAGAACTGATGGAGTTCCTTAGGACCCTGGTAAAAATTGTTTACTAAAGACCTTAATTGTTGGGAAAGTTGGTTATATGATGGGTGGGGTTTCAGGGGTTTTTTGAGGTTAATTACTTTTCTCATTTCAGTCTTCACAGTAGTGAGGATAGTTCAGAATTTTCTTGTCAGGCTTAGTACAGTTTTAATGTTTCCAGCAGAAGGTTATGTTTCCTTTTGATCATGTGTTAAAGAGACAAACTTGGGACAAAATCTTTCCACAATACTACCACATGTTCAGCACTGCTGGGACTGTTTCGTAAACACCTAGTTAAAAAACATCTGAAGTTTCTGTCTACACTGAGCCTGTTACTGTTACTGCTTGTTCTTCGCTTGTATCAGTGTGAATGTAACTTGTCTAATAGAGGTTATTGTCCTTTATGCATTATTTAAGCATTAAGTTCCTATCTGCTTTTTCTGATTAGAAATCTGGGAGCTACATCCATTGTCCTAGGAAATGTTACAGCTAGATGTAACCAGAAATCAAATTTCAGTTCAATGAAAAATTGCTTCACTTTATGAAGCATTTTTATCCAAAATTTTTATCACAGTTAACTTTAGAATATATCTGTGGAAATGGAGGTCTCGAAAATCGAATTGAATAGATAAGTGAAGGATTATACCTCAGTTAAATGACAGCTTGCAAGTTTATATATAAACTATGTATATGTGTGTTTATATGATATACATATGTATGAGTATCGAAACAAATAAACAGTATTCAGTGGAATGGTTTTTGTCACTTCCATGTCATGGTTTAGTTGTAGGACATGAACACCTTTAGGCTAAGATTGGCTGTATTGGCAGAGGAAAACTGGTGTGGAGAAGTGGAGTATTTTCTCATTTGGTGCTATCTCCTGGCTAGAGGGCAAGCTTCATCAAACGGTCCCTCAGTTTTTTAACTCTTAAAACAGGTTGTTGATCACCCTGAATCCACTGGATATTAAGCTGTGTCAAATGAGGAAGGCATCTCTAGAAACACCAGGTGTTTAATGTTCATGTGGTGAAGAAGTGATTTTGTCCCCTTCTGACACAGGTCATCAGTATGAATGTTGGTGTTAATACTCACCCCGCTCAAGGGTGTCAGAGACCACTACATGTCATGCTTCATCTAGACAGAATGAGAGAATCCCAGAAAATGCTGTCTTGTGGAGTCTTCTGTTATTCCTCTTAGAGGGCATGGCAATGATGACTTGTGTCTATTCTCTGCTTTCTTCATTTCCAAGGTCTATTCAAGCCATATACCTGAACACCAGGTGGCGGCATTTGTTTGGGAAACACCAAAATGTCCCCATCTCTGGAATACTTCGGGTATGCCTTACGCAAAATGTGCAGGAGCTTATTGACTACATGACTGTCTGACTGTGGGCTGTAGCGTCCAGTAAAGCTTTGAGAATGCCTCTGTGGCAGGCAGCTAAACAGACGGTAAAGTGTGAGAAGCCTTAAAGCCTTAATTCTGCACAGCTTATCAGGAAAACATCTGTGGCGCTCAGGAACTTGGACATTACTGTTTCCAGGCTTATGGCTTCTTAGATAATACAGCCTGTTGTGTAGATGAGACTACAGATGAAAAGTGTCTATCTATTAGCGTAGACAAGCCATCTGTAGGAAGTTATATTCACAGTAGATAATCTTTAGCTCCATAAACAGATCTGCAGTAAACTATTTTCAATAATATCCTGCATTAATGAGATTATTACGATCTGACCTTTCTTAAATGTGTATTTCCATCCATTGAATTACTCCATTGACTTAATTTCTCACTTGCAAGCTTTGAATTAGTATCATATAATAGCATCTTCAATAATAGTAATCTTCCTTCTACTTCAGAACAATATCCCTATTCACTGTTATCCCTTATTATGTGTGTTTATTTTGTTAGGGATTTTGTTTATCTTTTAAGATCCTGGAACAATTAAAAAAATAGTGCTAAGTTCTCTATGTGCTTTGGCTGAGGTGCTGTATTTAGATTTATTGTTAGCACAGTAGTCTCATGCATTTGTGAACTCTCATTAAAATCGTAAAAGGTTCTTCATGAAGCTTGAAAATGTTAATTATGTGAAATTTCATCACTGTATACTGTTTTGTAATTCTAGATATATAAAAGCTGAATATGTACATGAACATATCTTCATTAAATTCTGTTCCTGCTAAACTAATGACAATCTTTTTTTTTCCATATTATTGGATTTGTTTATTGATACTGTAGGTAGTAGACCAGTTGGTAGACAGCAAATGTTTTCCTGTGTATTATTGTCACTAACTTTCTGTGCCCATAAGATAACTTTTCATGCTTTTCTGAAACCTTTGGATACTAATTTGGATCTTTTTCACTTGAATAGTTTTGGCATCATCTTTTGAAGCATTTTCGCAGGTTAATTTTTAAATAGAAAAGCCTATATCAGTATAGCAAGTGTTCAAAGAGACTTGATGACGCTGTTTTCAGAGCTTCAAAGTTCTCTTTTTCTGAGCAACACTAAGTCTTAATATGGCATCTGCAAGCTCCCTATTTTTAATGCTTTAGTTTAAGTTGCAGGGGACTTGAAACAATACTTAGATTCTTATTGACTTTCATGAATAAAAATGTTGCTGCTTAACCTTAAAAAAAACAGTAGGGATTTGCTTGGAAGACATTTTAGATTTATCATCCAAAGGCATTGGTTACATTCACTGTTTTGACAGCTTCTCTTGTTTTGGTAATTTCAGAATATAGTATTTGAGCATGATTCATTAAAAAAAAAAAAAAAAACTTTAAACTCCAGAAGTCTGCCTGTGGAGGCTCGACTCTTCAACACAGTGGTTAATGTTTAGGGTTGCAGTTTACACACTAAGACACATTCTCTTTGAGGCCACAAAACTGTATAGAATACTTCAGTAGATAATAAAGGAAAATCAATCAGCCTTATATATGTGCATATTGATATGTATGATTTAAGATTTTAAGTAGTTACACATATTTCTGTCACATGTGCATGCTTTTATAGGATAATATTTGACTCGTATTTTATAGGTTTATATTTGACTGATGATTTCCTTTATTATTCTGTCTTCCACATGTGTTTCCTCCTTGTAAGTAAAAAAGTTCATAGGAAGCATTCTGAAATAAAGATGTAAAATGGAAGAAAGGTAGCTTGACTATTATTTTAAAGACTTTTCTTCATGGGAGGTGGTCATGCTCTCTGTCATTTTGTTCAGAATTAGCTGCTGCAGTGCACGTCGTTTATTTTTTAATTTTCATCATGGAGCACTCCAGAGTAGAGGGCAATAGGAAAGTTAAACTCTCGTTTTCTCCCATAAGAGTGAACAGTTTTGAACCATCCAGAACAAAGAATACCAGTTATGATATTTAAAGTTTTTGTGACTCAAAAGCATGAGGGGAAAAGAAAAACCCCACACAATACTGTACTCAAATTTTATTTATTGTTCTCTCTTTCAAAATGGGAAATGGAAAATGAAATAAAATGAATAATTTCCTCAGAAAAAAGGAAGTTAAATAAATGGGTAATTCTGAAGGCAGAAGGTTGCCAACAGTTTGTTTACTAGCCTCGGTTTATGGGATGGAGTATAGCTGGGAGACCAAGGTAAAGGACATGAGTGGACAGAATTACCCTTATGCGATTTGCCACAATGCTTTTGTGTTGGAGAGAAGCGATAGGAGCAGGGGAGCAAGTGAGATGGCTTCTAGATCCTGATTCACCTAAGGCTTGGCTACCTCATTCCTGAAACCTGGAAAATCAAGAGTACTACCAGTTTCACTCAGTTTTCTTGTGACTGTGATGGGGAAAACTTGTAGTCAGCTCTAGTGCATCTGGAGGATTGAGACCAGGTCTTTACAAGTAAAGAGTTGATGGGCGTAGGACTGTGGCCAAGGCCAACCTGCAGTAGGAAAAATACTGAGGATGTGGCAAATGGGTTTATAACAGGCAAGTTTTTTTCTCTGAGAGAGGAAGGTGATTTTGGTGTCCAGTGACCATGGGACTTTGGGGTTGTCTTCTACTCATGCGTTTGACACGGCTTGCTCATGAAAATGATGCGTCTCATACATAGTAAAGAAAGGTGCAGAGTGCTGTTTAGATTTATTTCATTCTGGGCCAAGTAGAAAGCGTTGAGCTGTGACAAGAGGATCTACTATTTGCTGCATGGCTTCTTGAACTTGATGCACCTAGGGTCAGAGATCCTGGCTGTGGACCAAGAGGGAGCTCTTCAGGCTCAGATGAAGTAGGAACAGCGCATGCAGCCATGTGGTTTCACCTGCTTTTGTAACTGGCTTCTTCTCCAGCCCATATAGCTGAGGTGTATTTAGAGGTTGCTCTACTGTCAATGTATCAGTCTGCACTGTGGTTTGACAGGATACAGAGCTTCTTATTCTTCTGCCCTATGTGATCTAAGCCTGTTGAATTCTTAAGTTGTCAATTTTAGTTCTTTAAGGGGGTCCTGGGAAGATTATTTTGTCCTTACACTGGCCTATTTGATGGCTGCCTCCTGGATGGCAATGTAGAAAGCAACGTTTCATTTTATAAACACCTGTCTTGGTTTTGTGAGCAAAACCTGTCATTATCCGCCTAAATCTTGAGTTATTTTTCATACAATTTTCAAAGATGTGTGTGTGGACTGCAACAAGCAGATTGCTGAGGCTTACCTGATGAGCTTTCCAAAGCTTTCCTTTGAACTGTGCGTTAGAATTGATTGAGAAGAGAGGCTGAGAATGTAAGAGAGATGGGAAGAGGAATGTGGGTTATTGGAGCAGGTAGACAACAAGAGATGGATTGGTGCAAAAATGCATGGGGAAACAGGCTTTGTTATTTTTGTTGTTCATATAGCAATTTGTTCGAGTCTCTTATTTGCTAGTAAGATAATCAGCAGCGGGAACAGTTAGTGCTGTAGCGTGAAGCTGTTCGTTTTATGTACCAGAATTAACAAAACGTTTCTAAACTAACGTCTGATTTACCTTTGTTAGCAAAGCTTGCTGAAGAATGAGCAAAATCAAGAAGAAATGGTACTTCACTTCCTTCTGGATCTCTCCAGTCGATGTGGTGTCTCATTTCCCTGTACTCCGAGTGGGACGTCTTTTGAGTTAACATCTTCACTTCATGCCGTTGAGGATGATTCAACTATGGATGTGAAATCTCTCTGGGATGATGTGAGATTGCATCTTCGGCGATTTTTAGTAAATAGACTGCAAAGTCAAGAAGAAACAAATACTAATGCTTTACATCAAAAAATGGAGCTTAAAACTCAATGCATACAGCAACTTTTGTTTCTTTATCCTGAGTCAGAAGTCTTAACGAAGTATCAAAGTATGCAGAGTAAGCTGGTTAGCAATCTTCTACAGAACTGTATTTTGTCTAGTTGTGGTGGAACAGATTTTGATAAGGTGGTTCATGGTTACCAAAGTTCCATACCCACATTGTGCACAATGATAAAAGAGGATTTGTATATCCTAAGTGGAACTATTGATCCTTCTTCATCATTGAAGTTTATTAATGAAACTTATCTGGATACCATCACTGAAGAAATGACAGTTCTTCTTGAAAGAGTCTGTGAGCTGCAGTTCAAAGAAAACACTCTACATACAGTTAAGGCAAACAAGATTTCAAAGAAGCATAGAGGAACAGTTCATGCTGTGGGTTAGTAGCCTTAATTTATGTTCATTGTAGTTAGATATTATTTTAATTATACTTTTTTTTAATGTACTCGATTATTTCCCCTGAATAGAGATGCCTGAGATTATTAATTACAGCTTTATATTTTAACCATATTACAGCAGTTCAATTGTAGACTGTGTCAGAATTGTGATGAAAAAGTTTTCAAAGTAGGGGAGAGTGTCTTGTGCTTATTTATATAGAAACCCCATTATAATTCACTGGATAACATTCTCATGTCATAGTCATTTTTTTTCCAGTCTTAACTTACTGCAAATGCTGAAATATATAATAGAATAAGAACTACTATTATATATAGAATAAGAACTATTTAATCTAGATTTCAAAAGCCACAAACTCTTCAGTCTTCTACCCCCACTTTTTCGAATTGCCAGAAGTTTGAAGGAGATTATAGTCAAGTCCATGCAATAATGTGACCATGAAATAGACACACATTCATACATCGGAGCTGACTGAAAAGGCTGCTATGCAGATTCTAATTCTAAAAAAAAAAAAAATTGAAGTTTCCTAGTGTTGTGAAAGTACATTGAGTTAGAGTTAATGCTACCTAGTCTTTTCTTCTAAGGAATTTAAGGCAGGAAAGGAATCTGTTATTGATGTGGTATTTTCTGTACTTTCTTCTAACAGTTGGTGAGTCTGACATGCTAATTTCAAAGGGAGGAATCAGAGCTTTAGAAAAAAATACAGAATAGAAACTTTCATAACATAATTGCATGATTGTACGTAATTGCTTTTTCAGCGCAGAGTTTTGAGTACTCCTCTGTGCAAAAGCTGTTTGTTTAAAACATAGCCTTCCATAAAGGTGAAGTAGTTTGCAGACAGAGAATATTGAAAGTTTAGAATCATGTGAAAAATATAGAAACAGAAGATAGATCTTTCGTTTGTACAGCATATACAAAGGATGAGTGAGGTGATGATTTGCCAGATCTACACAGAAGAAAATTATACTGTTGTGAGTTTTAAAATCAATATATGTGTTAATACAAGCCAGTTAGAAATTCCACTAGAAGAAATGCAGAAGTATTTTTTCAAGAGGAGCTGAAATACGGAGGAATATGTGGAACATATGAAAGATAAGGTAAGGGAAGAGGCATGTAGTCAATAATGTGAGAGGATGAGAAGTTCAATGTAAAGCTGATACATTAGTGGGATGGAGTCTTGGTGGGAAATGAAGTAGTGTTAGAGTAATGAGCTATGAAAAATTATAAGAAATTTATCTTTGTGTTACATAGTGAGATAGGAGTCAGTGAAAAGATGCACTGACAAAAAAATGACTGATAGGGAGCTGGAAGTTTATAACTTAATTTTTCTTTCAATCTCAAAATAGCTCACAAAGATGGGGAAGATCAGTTATCTCCTTTTTACATCTAAGACATGGAGATTAAAGTGACCATAAGAGTGGCTTTCTAAGAAAACCCACACATTAACAGTTTCTGTATTACAAGAGAACAGTCCTTCAGTCTATTAAGATAGTAATTCCTCCACTTAATTTTTCTTTGCTTCAGGGTCTGTCTTTACATGTTTTTGTGCCAGCACGTCTATCAGGACAGATTTCCAGTGCATAGTTCTAGTTGATATTCAAAAGAACAGAGAAAGATGAAAATATACAAAGTAAATCTTGGGATCTGCTTGCAACTTTTAAAATATTTGTTGAAATTAATTTAAAAAAAAAAATCTGTGTTTCATAAATCCCACAGATGATTTTTGTTTTTATTCAAAATCTATTAAAGGTCAGATTTGCAGGCACAGCATCTGTCCACCTAGCACCCATAACATGTGTTTAGAAGTGGCGTTTGTTAATATCATTTAATCCTCAAAATGACTTTCTTCACAGTGCCTGTCATGCTCATGTCTTCATCTCTTCACTGTATAGTACTTCATATTGTTTTACTTCAAGAGGCTGGTATGGGAGGCAAGCATTGATTTGCCTGCAGTCTCTCTTACTAGTTTTCTGCAGAATCAGACTGCTCTAGATGATCTGTGGTTATAGACCGGAGGCAACCAAACAATAAGGCTATAACAGTGAAGTCAGCAGGCTAGAAAAAAATAAGGAGTCAGAGTTGTGAAGTTACATAGGATTTTTTTTTTTTCATTTTGTGGACATGTGGTAGCCTGTTCTTTGGTATTATTAATCAACTCAAGTGAAATTTATACTTGTATCATTACCAAAACAATTATTATTGAATGGTTAATTTTATGTGAGCTCGTACGTGAGGGGTCTTCTCTGGAAAGATTTTTATCTCTTCTAAATGTTTGAATATACTGCATTTGTACCACACTAAGTCATAAAAAGGCACTTTTCCTTTGGAATTAAAGTGTTCACAAGGCAGTTCACACTGACTTAACTATTCTGGCAAAAATTCTACAGAATAACTGTTTTGGAAAGTTTGTAATGGTAGACAAGTTCTTAGTGTCAAGTGGCTTTTGCCACTGCTTGGAACTCTTACTAAATTCTGATACCTTTGCTGCCGTCCCACAATTGCGAGTGGAAGTCTGTATTTATACATAGGTTAAGTTAAAAGACAGCTTTAATAGGTTGTCTTGACAGTGATACCCATTTTGGTGAGTATCAAAAATAAAAAAACATGCTAGAGTATGGAGGGAAGGGGAGAAAGGGAAAGAGCTTTTTTTCTTGGCTGAAAGACAGTTATACCAGTGTGTTTCTTATTTTTCAATACGTGTTGCTCTGCCTTCTGGGAATGACCAAACCAGCGCATTTCAGAACAGCAAAATAATTTAATCTGGAGCATTCAACTGGGACGGTTATCCCAGAGGTGAAGAAAGGTTTGTGTTTACTTCGTCCACCCTCGGGAAATGTGTTTTTTGGTTTGTTGTTTTTGTGGCTTTTTTTCATAAGAACTGCCATAATTGATCCTACTATACAGGAGAGGAAAAAATAACAGAAAATAATGAAACAATGCTAGAACCTCAGAAAACTGTGTATAGATGACCTACTTCTGTCAGGAAAATATAGGTAGTCTATAACAAGCTTTAACAGAGTTATAAATCTTTAAAATATTTCATCTATAACAATATTCGTGAAAAGAAGAATTAACATCTTTGTTTTCATACTCTATTAGAACAGTTATTTGTCAAGTACTGTAATGAGATTGTATCCATTTATGAGGATGGAGGATGAGCATGGTTTGAGAGAGAAGCCTGCAAAATGGTATGTGAAAAGAGACAAATTCTTTGGAACTTGGCATCTTTGATTGCCAACTCTAGTGGGGCAGGTGGTTTTATGTTATAACTTGGTCCTGTTCCCAGTTAAATCGGTGACTCTCACTACCTTTAACAATGCAGGACTCAGCCGTTAGTATTTGGGCTACGTTATTGTAATAGGTTTTGAACTACAATGGGTCATAATTTCTCTGTGTACTCTCAGCACATCATTGATGTTTCCAATCTGCTAAAATACTATCTGAAGGATGTTTCCCAACCCCTCCAAATATTTTTTGATGGAATTTTTTAAGATGTTGTTTTAGCCTTTCTATCATGTTAATCATGTGTCTTTCAAAAGCTTATGTAATGTTATAGTATTTTTAAAAATACTAAAAGCATTATGTATCTGTTAACATCCTTAGCATGGAAAGAATCATGCAGACAGCTGGTTTTCAGCTTATCTCTTATGGTTTTTTGCTTCCCATTTCCAGTGTGATATTTCTCAGAAATAGTTTTCAGTAAGTCTATTAAATGTGGATTGTACTTTTACCTTTTTAACATTTTTCATGTTCCTTTGTTTACAAAAATGTTAAGCTAGTTTTATCAGGCATTACTAACCTATTGTAATCCTTCATCTTTTTCAGATGAAGAAACAGCAACTCTTATAGTTGATAAGACATCAGCCAAATAAACTTAAAAACCATGAAATTATACACTTTTTATGTATTAATGGAAGGTTTTCTTTGGTTTTATTTATATAACTTTTTATATATATACAGAGAGAGTGTAAATACATGTGTAGACTAATTAGCCTACTTCACTTCCTTCTGGATCTCTCCAGTCGATGTGGTGTCTCATTTCCCTGTACTCCGAGTGGGACGTCTTTTGAGTTAACATCTTCACTTCATGCCGTTGAGGATGATTCAACTATGGATGTGAAATCTCTCTGGGATGATGTGAGATTGCATCTTCGGCGATTTTTAGTAAATAGACTGCAAAGTCAAGAAGAAACAAATACTAATGCTTTACATCAAAAAATGGAGCTTAAAACTCAATGCATACANTGAGGCAATACATAGTGTGTTCATCAAAATCAGTAGTTAATTATTTTTAAGAAAATATTACTGCAAAGTGGAGGTGAACTGAAGTGATTTGACGAAGCACATTTTTAGCTACAAAGTAATTAAATCACTGTCACTGATGTATTTTAATATTCGTATTTTACACTTTTACCCCAGTAGACCATCCTCTGACTTATGTGTCCAGCAGGCTTCCTTTGTCTTTTCTTCCTGCAGAGTACCATCAGCTTCCATTCTATTCTAAAGATATATTCAGATGCAAACTGTGATTTAAATCTATTTCGAGGTCACTTATGCTTACATATTCCCAGCAATTTACTGTCCAGCTAACTTTAAATACAAGTTCTCGGGTTTTGTGCAGTTGACTTAAAATTTGGCTTCTTCTCTACATCCGTGTGCACATGGCTTTATTTCCCCTAGTTTATCATTTCCTCTATTTGAAAGAAAAAAACTTAGCTTCAGACTTGCTTTTATCCTTCCATTTAATTTAAATTCAGTTGATTCGTGATCTCTTGAGCCAAGATTACTGCCTACAGCAAATCTTCTGTGCTCTTTGTCTTATCTATCAAAAATATGCCTAAAATAGCATTGATACCTGCTGGTTTAGTGACTGTGTGATGAAAAAAACAGTTATTCATGTCAGGGATTAATTAGGACTGAGTAACTTTAGTATAATTTATTCTCCCATTTATATCTGGAAATTAAAGAATCTCAGACTTGGTGTCATGTAATTAGTATTTATGTCTTTGCACCTTTTTTGAGATTTCTGTCCAGATCAGAATCTATAGCAGATAATTTACCAGTATTTGTGTTGTAGTTACACTTGTTTTTCCATCATATTTTCTTATCTGTAGTCTATTGTTGAAATCTGGCTTTTTAGAAGTATTAGGAGGAGGGGGTAAAGTGTCTCAGTCCCTTGGCTTACTAGTATTCTCTACTAGAAAGTTCTGTTGCACCTTTCTGAAGTGCTAGTAAGGCATGCTAATCCAAAGTAGCTCACATGGATTACAGATTATAATATCCAGTATCACATCCTGCCTCAGCAGAGCATTACATTGCCCAGATCCTTGCATTAATACAAGCGAGTTTTCAGTTATATCTATGATGTGTTGCAAAGAGCCAAACGTTTTAGAAGTATAAAATTTTAAAACTTAATTATGGAGGTTTATGTAAAGGTTTTTTTCATTATTTTAAGCTTTAAACTATTTGAAGACCTACATACCTGGTGTAGTGACATTTAGACATTATCAGGACACAAATAAAGGAATGATAACAGAAACAGAACTTCACCCTCCTTGCTCCCTTTTCTCTTCGTTTTACTCCAGCAGGCCCACAATAACCTGCTCATCTCCTCTGATGGACATGCTGATTTTGTTTCTGTTTCGGCGCCACAGCAGTAGCCGATGCGCTCCCATTGCATTTCTGCCTGCTTGGCTTCTTCCATGTCTGCTCTCTCTGTCGCTCTGCAGAGTGCCTGGTAACTTAGCTTTTGTAGGAACAGGGCTTTAGGAGCCTGTGTAAAGCAAGATATTGGGCAGCTGCTGGAAAGAATGGTACCTGTATGCAAATGGGCTTTGCAACTGCTGACTCCTTGAGCTGTGCTGCACATGGTGATGTATGGCACAATCTTCCCCATATCTGACACAGGTGGAGTGACAAATTCTACAATTTCCATCCGTGAAAAATGGGCAAGTAACGTGTATCAAGTCAAACCATAGCACTTCTCTCTCATGCATATGTAACCTTCACGTGAGGACATCAGCAAAAATGACATACTACATATGGATTGAGTAAAAATGCAGATGGCATCATTAGATTACTTACTTTATAAAAACCTCAGTTTTTTACTATGAGCCGGTCAATATTGAGATATTCAGTAAGTTTAATTGTCACCTATTTGAAATAATGGACCAAACAGTATTAGTGGGAATTTGTAATAGGAAGTTAAAATCTAAAACCAGTGGACATACAGATACAATGCAGATTTCTGCATTTGTCTTTGTTCCTTGGGAAGCCTATAAAATTTTGACAGCCAAAACAAGATCCTGTTACTCAGGGGAAACAAAATAAATGTCTTTGCATTTAATATAGGAAATAATGTGTTTCATAGCCTCTTTGTCACATAGTATTTATTTCTTATCCTTGCAAGTATTGTATTTGATTTCTACTGCACAATTATATTAAATGGAAATATGAGTAGTACTGAAGAGAAAATAAAACCATCTGTTTGAACATTCAGAGTTGAAGTTTTAATAAAAAAGAGTTACTCTTTTAAAGGCCATATGAACATAATACCCTAGGACCACAAATGTGTTTCTAGTGAGAGAATGACATTTTCGTAAAGATTACAAAAGCATTAAGCTTGTTACTTTTTAAGCTTATAGTAGGGGGTAAGATAACAGTATCTAAGTTACTGAAATGTCAATTGAACTGACAGAATTTCAAAGCTGGTAACATGCCTGAATACCTTCCTTCTTTTTAGAGCAGTTGCTTGAAATTACTTTTTAAGCCCGTAATATGAAGTTGGGCAGTGAAATCTCATTATTGACTTTTCTTATATTAAAAAGATGTCCATTTCAGAATTTTATTATCATGTTGTTTATTTAATAAGATAAGTAAACACTAATTTTAGTTTTCAAATTATATATTTTTAAATATGAAATTCTTGATGCTCTTTTGAGTTACTTTCTTTTTCAACTGTTGGGTCCTGATGAAGTTTTTCCACTTTGTCTTTTCCAACAGGAACTCATATCTGTTTTTTGAATTCTATAGAGGTTGAAAGGGACATAATTCCATTCTCGGTATTTTTTTGGCTTTCAAAATGTCCACAATTAGCAAACACCAACTAATTACCTTCCTTTTTGCTCTCTCAGCACACCTGCATGTTCTTCCTCAGCGTGAAGAGACCATTTAACTCACTATGCCCTCTAATTATTGCATTCTCCTCCCAAGTTTAAAAGATGAAAGTGATTTACTCTCTAGTCTGATACTTTGTGAGTGGTCAGAGGTCAATTTGAGATTTATATACTGTACTAGTCTGTTTAATAATAAAAAGTGACAAAATCTGAGGGAGAATTACTACACTAGGCACTCTTTTACTTCAGAATATATGCCTGTATGAAGAAAAGTGTGTAGAACTATGGCAGATAAGAGAAGACTTCAAAAATGTCTTTTAAAGAGGCTCCTGCAGTATTGATTGAAAAGAAAGTTGTTCAGCGGTCTTTTCAATATATGCATCTACCATCATATAATCACAGGATAATTAGATGGTCCTGGCTGTGATTTTTGTCAAGAGAGAGAACCTCTTCTGTCACAAAATGTGTATTCAGAGAGCAAATTTAACTTTAAAAGGGCAAAATTATTTTTGTCACAATGATTTGTTATGCAAATAATTATATGTGTTTAAATTAGGGGTGTGTCACATCCACAAGATGGATGTTGCATGCGAAGTTAGAACATTAATCTCCTTTTCACTGTGCCTTAGGCTTAGAAATTCTAAAAAACCCTCCATCTTAAATCAAAGGGGTGCTATATCTACTAAGTTTTTGAAAAACAAAGCTTTCAGTCTTTTTATTAGCAAGGCAATGGAGATACTCCTGTCTGTCTGATCTAGAGAGAATAAAGGTGGTTATAATCCAGTCCAACTTCTTCATTAGGAATTTAGCAAGTAGTGCTCTGGAGATTTTTAGTACCCCCAAACATTGCAGGCTGGCTAGAATTGGATCAGTAACTGGTCTGAGACTTTCAAGAAGAGCTTCCTTTTCCTCAGCAGCTGCATGCACTGATCATCTTCTGGCTAAGATCCCAATCTTTGTATTTAAGTACAAGGGGCAGTGTACTGATTTGCTGTTCATGTGCTAGGAAAGTCCAGCAATTTCTGTAACACGGAAATTAGGTGTTCTGATACATGCAGTACTATCAGCTCATCTATAAAGAGGTATTTTAAGAGTGGTCAGCTCATGGAGTAGGAACAAGTATGTGTGCATCTGTGCTCTTGTATGATTAATCCTTCGTTTGTACTCTAGCCTTTCTACAAAATACTTGTTAAAAGATTATGAATTTTCAAACTTACTTCTCTGGAAAGTTTTCAGTGCTGGTGTCTGCCCTTTTATCTGTATGCTTAGATTTATTTCTTATTTTCATATTCCTTGTAAAAGTAATCATGAGAACTTGATATTGCCTAACTAGAACTTTGAAATATAAAGGGATAGGAAGTCGAAATACGAGTATTGACTCCAGCTTTCTAATTAATTTTTTTAATGTTTTCTCTTATTAGAACAAAAGCCATCACTATCTGTCTCTGTTGTGTCTTGGAAATTCCAAGGAGTAATAGAAGCAAAAGTGACAGAGACACTTTAATCTATTATTTAAGGAAATATATAGTATTGTGCGTAGACTACACAAAGGAATGATGAACGCTTGATAGAAATTCCTGATTGGTTGAAAGTTCCTAACAGTCTAATTTTAATAGAGTGGGTCTGATGTAATGAACCAATCTGTGACACACCCAACCATTCCACTCTGACTGTAAATGCAGAGGATAGAAACAAAGCTAGCAGACATTTTTATATTTGCAGACATTAAAGAAATTGAAATCAGATGAAAATAAGTATGTTAATTGCTGTGTTTTTAAATACAAATTACAGTTGTCTTTTATCAGCCAAGTACTTGAAATAGTTTACAGGGAAACATATGCAGGTCCTATCAAAGTTAGAATTCATGAGGAAGTTTAGCAGCCCTGGAAGAACTTAATTTCTCTTTCAGCAAAGACTGAAGAAGATCAACATTACTTAGAGTTGTTCAAGGACTCCTCTGTTTCAAAATAGGTGCTACCTCCAGTTTGCTACAGGCTCCCTCAGTTTTTATGCTTTCTTCAAACACTCTACTTTGTTGTTTTCGCTGTGTGTGTGTGAAGACTTGAGGGAATGTAATGACTCTCAGCCCACAGTGTAGGCAAGAAAATTAAAAAAACGTGTTTGGAACCAGTTTCTGTCATTGGTAAGGCCAGAATGTGGTTTCAGTCCTACTAAGAAGTGTTACGAAGAGTAGCTTTTTGTCATACGATAATTCTTTCAATTTTCTGAAAACAACCCTTTGCCTATAGTCACTGCTTCAAAAGAAATTGTCAGTTATAGAATAACACCTAAAAAACCCTCCATAAGTGCTATAAACAACTACAAATATAGTCTGTCTACAAGTTTTCTGGTTATTTTAATTAAAAGGCAGTTTAAAGAATGTCTGCTATTTCATTATTATGATAATTATCATAAAATGATCGGGTACCAGCTGCTAAATGCCTTAAATGGAACGATCATTAATTGGTTTTAATTCAGAGACTAATAAGTTTGTTTACATTTAAATTCTTTAAAATGTCATTGTATACTAGAAAATGCACTGTATAATCAGAATGTCTTGGAATTTATTAGAAGATATGTGTGCTTTTGAAAATTAAGGAGCTGGTTGAGCGTCTGGTTTCAGAGCGTGCTGAGATAGGTATCTGTGTATCAAGTAGTTTCATTAAACATTACTACAGAGCACTTCATCCTCAGAGCACTTGAGGAAGTCTCTGTAATTTGCTCAACAGAGTTGTAAAGTAGCTGTATGCTGTCAAGGAGTCAGATTGGTAAGATGATTTGCTCAAGATTACTGCATAAATTTGGTGTCTCAGCATGATCAGATATTCTTGCTTTCCAACCTGTGTTTCCAGCACTGGTCTATCCTTTCATCAGTTGGTCGGTGAACGTGATTTCAAGTGAAGATTTAATTTTGACAGACCTATACATTCCATGTTAACAAAGGACTTAAGCATTTGCTACCAAACATCTAGCAACCTGATATGGAATCAACAGTCACGATGAGGTGAAAACTGATCTCATTTAACTGGGAAGACATTATGAAGCAGGTTTGATTAAAATTTCATGTATAGCGAGTCTCTTTCAAAAGATTAGTGAAGTCTTCACTGAGGTTGTTTAATAGCTGGCAGTGACATATCTCTTTTTATGACAGACACACTCTCTTGATTTAATATATGCAAATTTATACATGCTTACCATGTTTATATGTAAGTTGAGATCCCTTACTTCACTGCATTTTTTTGACACGTGCACAGTACGGATGTATAAGTATGTACAAAAGTCGCAAATTAGTGGTGATGTCTAATAAGAAAATGTTTGCTGTCTTTAGATGTCTGTGACCGTTTTTTTAAAAAAAGGGACAAAAATAAGCCAACATGTAATCTGTTTGCATAAGCTGCTTTATCAGATTTTCCTGGCACCCCTGGGTTTCATTGGGACTAACGGGGAGCTGCAAAGCAAGACAGGTGTTTAAAAAACCTTAAACACTCAGATAATGGTTTGCATCCATGTGGTTTCCTTTGCTGCAGTGATAGTTCTTTATGTGTCTGTCAGTTTCAATCAGCAGAGAGTACATGTGATGAGTATGTCTGATAAACTTGTCAATGCCTTTTTAAAGCAGGATTCCCCAACCTATTCTGTTCAATTCACCTCCCCCCTTCCATTTTTCATCATTTCAAGAAGAATCTTGATAAGACAGAGATATGTCACAGGCAGCTGCGTATAGCTAGCTCAGTCTACAACTAATTTGTGCAGGAAAAAATTAAATCAGGAGGTAAATTATTTCATGATTGCTCATTCCCAACAGGGCTGGGCATCATTCTGAAGAAAATATCAAATAATTGGTTTCAGGCCATGTCAGACACATGCAATTCCCTTCGCTAATGGCTGCGTGAGGTAGCAGTAGGCCTCAGGGGTCACCAAAGAACTGAAAATAGCTTAGTGCCAGGCACAGCAATAGAGAGACAGAGCACATAGGAAATGAAGTGGCAGTAAGTGCAATCTATAGGGGAAATGTGCTTCACTTGGAGTTTAATATATTGGCTTAGAATCTGGCAGTAAGCCATGCAACAATTGTTTACCTTTTTGTCAGCATCTGCATCTGTTCTGTTTTGTAAACGGCACTTAACTTTCAGTCAGTAAATGCTGGAATCAATAACAACTGTTAAGGGATTTCCTTTCTTTTTTTCATATGCCGTAACAAATGCACACTACAAACAATGTTTGCCTTAGATTAACAAGGAACAGACATTAACAGGGTCAAAGGGATTTGATTGGGAACATTTTATAGCTTCTTGGGTTTACAGTAATTGTATCTGTGCGATTTGAATGTATCTTGTAACCTATCCAAATTAAACTGTTAAAAAAATGCTAGCATGCAGTAATGAAGATGATTTTTTATAATTATCTTAAGTACTGTGTATAGAAAACTGCTGGCACTGTTTGTAATAATTTAGTTCTGCGTAATATTGTGTATTACATCTGCTATGCAGAAATATTAAGTTGCCTCTTAACGTATGAGGAAATTAGTGATTATATCCAGCAATACTAATTATTTAAACCTAGCAGTTACATTAAAAAACATACACCAACATGCAGTTTGAGGAAACTGTGAGCAGATGTCCATAAAATTGAATATATCATTCCTAAATACAAGGGATAGAGTAATGCAGTTTATGTACAAGCTCTGTTTAGGAGATAGTGTGCAGATGAATGCTGTCATGAATGCAAGATTGTTATAATAGTTATAGCATCACTTAAAAGTTAATATCGCTGAGAGCTGAGGAACGCATTATTGTTAATGGAATTTATGTATGTAACTCCCTGTGCACTGCTTTGAAAATCTACCCCTTGAAATATCCCTATACACAGTGACTATCAGTAGCTGAGTTTCTGTTGCTTTATTAGGCTATTTCTTTTCAGATTTTAACAAAATGTTAGTACCATTCATGAAAAGGCTTTATTATTTCTACGCAGGTTGTAGTTAGATTTTAAGCTTAACGTTAACACTCAATTTTCTTCCTCATAGAGCTTTATTGGGTGAAATTCCTGACATCACTTTATTGTGTCCCTTGTAGAACAATATTGTAGATCTGTCTTCTATGAAATTAAGCCTTACAGATGGGGGCAGGGGGATGGTATTTAATGTATTGGGAAGGTATTTTATACTAAAATTGATTAAAAGGGTTTTAAGCCCTTGGTTCCTGCTGAGGGAGAAATCCCCACTGTAATCACTGAAGAAGACAGTCATCAGGTTGCTTTCCAAGGACTCCATCATGAGTCTCAGAAGCAGTTTAGCCATGTGGCTCTTTACACAGAGTAGTAAGGCTAATTAATCTGAGAGGAGCGCTGTCGTAGTGTAGTGATTCTTGAACATCCGCAGCCAGCTCACCTATGATGCAGGGATTTCTGCACCACACTTTACTGTGTCACATCCCTGGATGGGTTGAAATGATCAGAATTAGCCATTCTGTTTTTTGAAATGTGAATGCCACATGATTTGAAACATACAAGGTACAATGGTCACTAAAAAAAAATAAAAAAAAAGAAAATCACAAAAGTTACATTAGCATTATGGGATTTATTTATATGCATATTTTCTTATGCCTTTTGAGATTTTAAATGCTTCCAGGCTGTAGGCAAGGAAATTTGAAACACTTTATTTAATGGTTTCAAGAGCTACAGCTTTGAGGAAAGTACCACTCTTGAAACTTGCTATAAAATCACAAGTTTGCAGGTGTACATAGGTCATTTCACTCTATAGCACTGCCTCATTTCTCATACTGCTTCACTTCTAGCGATGAGGGCAAATCTTTTCTAGTGGTAATATAGAGGCGGATATCTTGCTACTGAATTTAAGTGTTTAGGAGAAGCTCAGGTAGTATGATCAAGGACTTTATTGGCTGTCTTTCACTCTATGTTGCTTTAAAAATACTTTAACTAACTTATTAACTGGCTTAGAATTCATATAGGCACTTCTCAACTTCACTGGTGAAGTGAAATTCTTGAATGCTGTCTTTTTTTATTCATACGAGCTCTCAAGTGGTCACATTATTTTGCAGAAACTATCTTTATATACAAATACATAAGAGAAGACTGAGATTCTGTGTTCAAGACATGTTGCATCCACACTGAATTTAACCTTGACGTTTGAGTGACATGCAGATTTTGTTAGAATTAATATCGTGTAGAATTAACTCCACAATGTATTTAATTCATCCTATTAGAAAATGAGGTATTAAGTTAACTGTTAGTATTGCAAAGTTGTCCCTGGTTTCCCTGTGTGTCTCTTTTTACAGTATTGATACTCTCTGTTTCACTAGACTATATTCTGTGTAGGCATATTATTTAGTTGCTGATGTAGAAAAGAGTTAGAAAAGGGCAACAAGGTGATAAAAAATGTAGAACAGCTTCCATATAAGGAGAAATGAACAAGCTACAGTTCTTCAGTTTGAAAACAAAATTAAGATGGTAGGATACAATAGGTGTCTACAAAATGGAGACATTATAAAAATAAACCAATATCGGTAATTGACTGATTCTTAACAATAGTTGACATCAGGTGAAGCAAGAAGATTAAATATTCAAGCAAACAAAATATTTGTTAAACCAGAGGGTAGGTAAAGAGTGGAACCTCTTTCCACAAAATGTTATGCATGGTAAAAATTTACGTGGTGTGAAAGGGTAACTGGAGAAATTCATGAAACAGAAACCCACTACAGATTATTAATGTGTGCCACATCCGTCTGTGGAAGCTGCCCAACTGCAAATGGTCGAGAGCTAGGTAAGCTGTGAGGAAAAAATATTGTATATGATTTTCTTGTTATATTTTTATTTAGCCTTTCAGTCACTGTCCAAGCACAAGATACTGGGATAAAAGACTGTAGCTGAACTCAGTATAGCTACTCTTACAATATTATGCCGTTATGTTTATGATACATAAAGACTCTCATTTCTTAGACACCTCTATTTGAAGTGCTTGTAGTTTTTCAAGTTACATATATTTTGCACTAACGTTCCTTGTAATTAGTCTAAGTGAAAATCATTTTCTATTGCTATCTGTTCTCAGGATTTTTTATCAAAAACTGCAGTAAAGTTACCATTTACTTGTTTGGAGTGTTGTGTTTTTCATACACCAAGAAAAGTGTTGAGTCATGCGTTTTTATTGTTTGTTGGTAGAAAGAATGGTTTGCCAGCTGAATAAGTTAAAATTCTTTTCAGTCTAGCATTTCAAGCCTGAGATATAAGAATAAAAGTAATTTAAGGCAGCATGCTTATCTGCAGTTTAGAAGTTCTGAATGCTATCAGAAGTCTAAATAAATTGGTATCTGGATTTTGTGTGTGTACGGAACTTCATCTGCACAAAACCAACTGCCATTTCTGCTGATTTCTAGTTAATCTTTTTCATAAGTGTATCACTAAACCTTGTTGTTGAAAATTATTATGAGACTGCTTACATTTTGTAGGGTGTGTTTGCACTACATGCTCATCTCAAATTATTAGCATTTGAATCTAAATGTTTACTGTTAACCAAATTTCATCATTTGTGCAATGAAACAGCAAAACCCTGGTGTAATACTGATTCTTGACTGTTTCAGCAGAAATTTGTTTCTGAATGTTATCTATGCTCTTTCTATGTAGGTTCTTTCATAATCTTTTCTGTACAGCTCCTCCAATTGCAGGAGAATTTTCCAGTCTGAAGAAGGAGGGAGAAAAGAAAAAAAATTGTAGAATGACTGTTACAAGAATTTCAGGTTTGGAGCAATTCGGCAAATTAGCATAGAGGAAGAGGATGCATAAGCTGGGTTACAGTGGATCTTCTGTTTAAATTACACAAAAGATGAGTAAAGTCGTTTGGGTTTAGAACATTTGAAAATGCTACTGATTAGTTTTCCCATATGGATGGTAGAACTGTTTCAGCTTAAATTTACCTAAGAACCTGGATTAATTGTATGTTAAAGAATGCAAGACTCATGGATTTTATGTTAAGATGTTAAAACACCCTTATGAGAATTTTGAGAACTAAATTAGTATTTAGGTTGCATAATAGGCAACAATATATAGAATCTTGGATTGTTTTGAAAGGTTGTATAAAAAAAGGTAGATCAAACTTCATTTCTGCTTTGTTATTGATGTATGTTTATCATAACACTATCTTAATTTGGAGGATGTGGGACCTGGAGTATTCTCCTTGCTTCATGTATTTTTACATTTTTTACTACTAGGCCTTCCCCTACCCCCACGCCACCCCAGTGAATAGCTTTTGTTACTTATGGTTGTTACATTGATGCTTTCACTCAGGGCCTCTCCTCAAGTCTGTAATATCTACAGTGGCCATATTTCACCCTTGGACTTGCCAGCATTTGTGGCTTTACTGCTGCTTTGGAAAGGACTATGCATTTGTCACTATTCTAATGTCATGAGGCTTGGATGAGATCTGAACAGGAACTTGAGATCTAGTGTAGTCCATCTTTAGCAGGACGGTTGATCAGCTAGGTCAGAGTGCTCATTCCTACCTCCTGAAGAATGATAGCATGCTTCTGTCCAAATACAACCAGCCAGATGGTCTTTGGTAAGATGCACCACTTCATTCTTCAACAACAGTGGCAAGTCCTTCAGATCTTAGGAAAATTTCTTCACCTTCAATCCATTCTGCTAAAGTGAAAGGCCAAACTTGAAAACAAGTGCCCCCAGTTTCTCTGGTGCTGTATGACTGCGTGAGCTGTATTGGCACCAGCATAGTCTGGCAAACCTTACACAATTTGATAGACATTCAATATTAGTTATACCTGGGGCTTCTTTTTATATTAGCAAAACTCTCTCTAAGAGTCACCTTGTTTGGGATGGTAGACTCCTGCTGCCTGTCATTTGATGGTTGGTGTAGTAAATCAGCACACCAGAGGAAATTAAGTGCCCTTTAACGCCCCCTTTGCCTCTATGTCATAGGAAGTCAAGAGTACAGGTTTTTGAAATGTGGGGATGTTAAGAGGATGAAAGTTTTCAGCTTATTGCTTTGCTTCCTTCCAGTTTTGTGTAGTGAATCAAGGTTTATGTACTTGCTACAAATAAATGCTGTGCAGGTTCAAGTAGATTCAAGTAAAATCTTTGCCTTTTCTACCTCTTCTCCTGCTACCCCCCCCCAGAATGAACCACAGTCTAGACAGCAAAAGCCTAAAGTACTTTATCTTCTTTCCTCCTAGCAAAATAATTATTCTGTCCTTGCTGAAGCAGAAAGACAGCCTTCCAGAAATGACCTGTTCTTCTGTGGTTTTAGTCTGAAAACTGGAGGTCCTTGAGGGGTGTGCAACAAAGGCATGAGTGCACCAATGGGTCTTAATGGCCCTCACCAGCCTCTTCCGGGGCCTCCACCACAGCCTGCCCAAGAGACCTATTCCAGCTGAGACCTGGGTCGTCAGTACCTGCCTGAGCTACATCATAGGTATAGTGATGTCCATCTCAACCAGAGCCGTGTCAGTAACTGGCCGTGGACCCCATTGATTCAGACTGCCTGACTTGAGCTTGAACCTGCCTTATCACCATGGTCCTGCCTAGTGATCACTGAACTGTGTCTAACTCTTGGTTACCCTCACCAGACCTGATCCTGTCTCCAAGCTGTGAATTAACTTCCTAGCCTCAGGTTTGCATCATCACCATGAACTTTACTGATGATCTGGACCCTTGGTTGAAACCTGACTAGCATCTCTGGGTCTGTCCTTCTTGCCTTGCTTAGAGAATGCGGGAATGGGCCCTGGCTGGCTAGCAACCTGTCCTGATGGCCAGATTATCATACTCTATGCTGTCCCTCAGGGAGCAGCCAGCCTTCAGTGCTCCCTGACCTTGTGCTTGGTTGGGATCTTTTCTGTTGTACCTAAAGATAGGTCATCATACTGGCTTAGGATTTTTCTGCTAGCAGATCTGGCCTCCAGAGCGGTTCAGAAATCATCAGCATAGGCAATGCTTTTTTACAGCACTATTTTTATGATTTGTGTTCTACACAGAAGGAAGCCTGAGGCTATGTTCAGAAGCTCAGAACTTTTTCTTACTCCTCTGTATTTGTTCAGTTTCTGACCTTACCTCTATTTAAGAGCAATATTTGCAAAATCGACTTATTAGCACGTTGGCAATGGCTGTATGATGCACTTTGCCTCTCCATAGCCTCTTTACCAGCCTTTCTGTCCGTTTTCAGAAATTCTTCTCACAAGGTAGTGCTTTAACATGTCTTGTTGTTAGGAGGTCCTACAGAGGTCCTGCTGATGTGTTTCTGTAACTAAAGATTCTTCTGCAGGTATTTCCTTGTACAGGAACTACATGAATTAAACTCAGACATGCAGAAAAAATAAAGTTTAGAAGAGTGATAGCAGCAAACTGCAGATGTTTCAGGAAGTAAGTTGGTTTGTATCATGTAACTTGCTACATGCTTCCTTCTATTCTGCAGTTAGACTGGAATGCCATTGGTAATTCTGATTTCTGGCTGGCAGAGATCAACTTCATGTACTTCTGGTCACCCTGTGCATATTCCTGTGTGAATTGAGTAGGTTGCTGTTAACAGCTTTTGACCATTTTTATCACAGATGGATGTCTCTCTTTCCATATGATGTCACCTGGGTAAATGAGTTATGCAAGTTCTCTGACCTAATGTCATAAATCATGATCCATTCAGTAACTTTTTCAGACTGATCATACGCTGCCCTGTAAGTAAGGCTGATTTTCCTCCAGACAGGTTCATGACACTAAGACTTGGTTGAACATGTATCACAGTGAATCCTCAAGTCTATTTTACATCTGTTCACATGGAGGCCTGTGCTCTTTGTGACAATCTTTCACATTTTCTGTGTGTCATCACATTGGCAGCTTAACTGTTTGGTGTTATGCGGTTCTTGAATGTTTCTATCCTGTGGTTGTCCAGTCAGATCAATGTCTGAGGAGAAATACCTTTTCATTCGCCTCTGCCAAAAAATGGACTGTGATGTGCTCGTTCAAGCAGCTTGGTCAGTGGTCTTCAAAGTTAAATGCTGCCATCAGTATTCTGAAACCTGACAGTGTGGGACGTATATAAGACCTTTCAGTGAAACTTTGGATACCAGGTGTATGCACACTATTTGGTCGTCGGGCACTAAATAAATGAGCTGTCATTTCTGGGAGACAATGAAACTGTGGACATGGAAATTATGGTAGGTGAAAGGAAATCTACTTCTGGAGCTTCCGCCTACCCAGTTCTTCCAAATTGCTGTGGGTGGGCTAAGCAGAATTGAGGTTCAAGCTAACTTCTTCCAAAAGTTGAACTATCCAATAACATGCTTTTGTTAACCAAGCCCACAAGAAATAGCACTCATCTTACATAACAACTAGTCTGTGTCTGTGTTTCTGGCATGCTTATGCTTCTGCAGCTCTAGAGACTGCACTCTTTAGTAAGACTCATAGTTTTATATATATATATATATATATATATCACTAAAAGGAGATGGAACAGTACCTTGCAGTTACAGTTCTGGGTACGTCAGGTGGGTAGGTCAAAGATTACCACCTTGAGTCAAGAGCCTCAAAAATTTTGAGCTGTGCAGAATAACACATAACTTTATGTGAGTATTGTGGTTTAAGGCTGGGCTGGCTATTAAACAGAGGACAGATGCTCTCTGTTAACCCTTTCCCTCCCTAGAAGAGGAAGGGAAAGAGAAAAGGGAGAGAGGCTTATGGGTTGGAAAAGTTAAAACAACTTTAACAAAACAGTAACAAAAAAAGTATTATAATAATAATAGAGAAAATAAGAATGAAATATATACAAATGTATACAAAACCAATATCATGCTCCCCTGTTGACGATCATGTCACCAGACGCTGCAGGGCAGGCCCTGGGAAAGATCCAGACTGGACTCAGCAGCAGACGAGAACTGGATTCAGGAACGCATGGATCGGGATTCGAAGGCTGAAGAATCAGACAGAGACCTCCTGAGACACTGGCCATGGACAAAGAGGGCTCGACCCTTGTGACCCCTCAGCTTTACACTGAGAATGATGATGGGTGTGTGGGGTGGAATACAGCGTTTGGTCAGGGTTGGGTCACCTGCCTGGTCCCCTCCTCCCCCCAGGGGTGACACTTTTATGCCCTTTCACTTAAGGAAGTTAGCAGAAGCAAGCAGTGACCTTGGTTTCTGTAGGAATAAGTATAATCAAGAGCCTTTCTGCATGCCATTAGTATTGCTACTCTAGCACTAACTATAAACAAAACTATAAACTGTTGAGCCTTATCATTCCTTATCAAGCAGGCACTGTGTCAAAAACATGCTGTTAGTTTCAGAGAGTGCAGTCTCTTAGAAGAGACTTAAAAGTAAATTGGTTCTGTCCTCGCTCAGACCAGGACAGTGAGCTATGCGAGTCAGCAGCTGAGAGCTGTTACAGTACAAGCACTTGTCCTTTCAAATACCTATTGCATTATTACCATCAATTTTGGTTGATAGCCAGGTTCAATGATACATCAGCATGATTTGTGCTGATCGCTAATGTGAGGGTATGTAGCTTGACCCATCCATGGCATTGTAAGAAAAAACTTGTGTAAATGATGCATGAATCTTTGTCACATCCAGATCTTTGGTATACTTCCATGCCAAACGTAAGTCACATTACATTTTCTTTATCACAGCACAGCTGAACAGAGGACAAATGAAAATTTAAGAATGGGTTAACTGTAGTATATGGACCTCTCTATAAATGCCATATAGGTATTTGTTTGGTTGGCTGGTTGATTGATTGTCTTTCTCCTTCCAGACAAATCTAAGGATCTGGGTTGTGTGATGCCTCCCGTCCTAAGGATTCTCTGCCTTACAGCTTTGGTGCAAGATGATTGTTTAGTGTGATTTGCCTAATGTCAGCAATTCTCAGAGAATAATGTTTATTGAATAGTGGTCTCACCTTTTCTTTCCATTTTCTAACGCCTTCATCTTGCCCATCTTCTGGTCACGGGTTTGCACATCACTTTATGTTGAATTGGATCGCCATGTTCTCACTGCCCATAGTTTATAATGAGTTCCAAATCTGACTGATTGAAGGGATTTCAATTTCCTGCTTCAGGCCTTCATGAGTACACTTAAGCCATTGTTCTCTTTCCTCCTTTCCTTTTGACTCTAAGCGTTGGTGGCTTATCAGANCCATAGTTTATAATGAGTTCCTAATCTGACTGATTGAAGGGATTTCAATTTCCTGCTTCAGGCCTTCATGAGTACACTTAAGCCATTGTTCTCTTTCCTCCTTTCCTTTTGACTCTAAGCGTTGGTGGCTTATCAGATGATGACACTATTGTTTCTACCTTTTTATCAAAGACAGAATTTCCTCTATGTCTACCTCCATTTATTTCTTAATTTGTGTCAAAGTTTTGTGTCAGCCATGAAATTAACCCGGTATTCTTACCTACCTTCAAGCATCTAGTATTTTTTCTATACTTCACAAGCTAGAAGTCTGAAGGGACTTTGTAGATGTTTGTAGAACATATGTAGTATTAAATAGTAAGATTTTGCTCTGATAATTGTGTAAGTTTTCATTTGCATATACTATAACATGCTTTGTCATGTATTAAGGCGTTCTCTCAACTTCTTAATGGCATGAAAAAAAAGATCTTTAAACTTAGTATCTTCAGCTTCCATCTGAAATATACTTTGAATAGTAATTGAAAAGAAAATTTTCTGAGTTCGGTAATGCATTCTAAAATTAATATTACTGTGGTATACTTTCAGCTTCTAGGTCCACTCCTTTTGGTCTAATGAGGACAACATCACTTGAGGCAATCAAATAGTTGCAAGGTTTCTTTGTTCCTCAAGGGATTGGGCAGGAGCCTTACAAGATTTTCAAATTATAGGAGAAAGAACTAATGTTTTTTTGATTTGTATTATGTGATTTGTGGTTCTTACATCTTGGATCTGTTATTTCTGTCTGTCTGCAGACTTGGATGGTCATTTCATGTCAGTTAAACTCAGTTTATATTACCTAGTTTTCAGGTAAAGGGGAAAAAAATCTCTGAATAGCAGAATGTCTTTTTTTGAAAGTTTAAGACTTAAAATTGGAAAGCCTGTGATACAGATATTATTTACTTGTTATTCAGAGAGGAAAGGCACTAACAGAGACAATTATGCATAACACTTTCTTTTGCCGTCTTAGAAATGCAAGGGACTAGCATGAATACATCTGTTTGGAACTTGAGGAAATTCAGATGTGGATGCAAAACTCACAGTTCAATCTCTAAGGCAGCAAAACTGGAATAGCAAATTAGGGAATTTGTATTCAGAGCTCAGCTCTGCCACTTAGATCTATGTCTATTTAAAAGTGATTTGTGAATACCTAAAAAAAATATCTAGGAACTTTGAGGAAAAAGGGAGGTACTGAGTACTTCAAAATCGCAAAGGTAAGAGAGATTTGACATATAAAAATACATTTCAGTCAATTTCTATTTGTTTTCATCTTTCAGAGCTTCCCTTTCAAACTACTCTGGCTCTCTGACACTTTCTACATAAACTGTTCTGATGTTACATCTGCAACAGAACTGCACAGGAGCATGGTATCAGCTCACCGTGATTTGCATAGAAGTGCAAATTTGTTACATTTAAAGAAGTTATAAAATTAAAATACTTAAAACCATGTGGTTTGGTAATACTGAATTTGAAACAGCTCACAGTCTTCTATAGTCTGACTGTGCTCAAATCAGAGTTCCCTGGTTGATCTGGCGTGATTATATGTTATGATTACAAGTGTTAACCTTTCAAAATAAAATGTTCAGTTTCTTCTTTTAAATAGCAAATGCTTATAGGTATAATACTTGCTGATATTTGTTCACTGACAGTCTCCCTTGTTTTCAAACCCCACGTATTTAAAGTTGTGGAGTGTTAGATTGATGTTTCTTTTCACTCAGATGTCATATTCATCAACTGTATTGTGCTAGCAGATTGTTAAACAGACAAGGTGACTTGCAGAGTGACAGTGTAGTGATGTGATGTCCCAAACCATTAAAATATAGTAATGACATGGGGTTTTTCCTTTTGTTCATTCAGTTTTTGCAACACAGGTGAGAAAGTTTCTGAGTAGATCTGTTGCTTGGAAAAAATCTTAATGAATAACAAAACCTGGAATTCAGTGGTAACTTCCCAGATAGATAGTTGAGAAATGGCAAAGATTTAGGAAGAACTAATATAACACTATTTTATAATGACAACAAGATACGTTATGCTATAACAAAAATGAAATTACTTGATATATTATACTTTCTTACATGATCAGTTTTGCAGGGTAATTTTTTGAACAGGTAATAGTAAACGTTATTATATTATTTTATTTGAACAGCCTCCCAAGAATACCACAAAAAAGGAAGGAACTTCTGCTTAACATTGTATCAACTCAAATGTCTTTCTCAACTTACCAAACTCTTTTTATTAATGGAAGAAAAAATTGANGGTAATAGTAAACGTTATTTTATTATTTTATTTGAACAGCCTCCCAAGAATACCACAAAAAAGGAAGGAACTTCTGCTTAACATTGTATCAACTCAAATGTCTTTCTCAACTTACCAAACTCTTTTTATTAATGGAAGAAAAAATTGAAGAGCTCTTCCCAGAAATTCTATTAGTGCCTTCATTTATGGAGAAGAATAAGAATGTTCAAGGTAATGAATGCTTTTCCTAATTTATTTATTCTACTTTGTACTGAAGGATAGTTTTATATGATTTTCAACATCAATTACCTAATTTGTGTCATCATATTTTATAAACAAGTTTATTGCCATATTAACTGAAAATCATTTTCAAATATGCAGATTTACATTTGAGCACCATGACTTGTGGAAAAGAACTGATAGTAGTGTGGAAATATGTGATGCATAGCACTTATTGATGAGAAATCACAATGAAAAACTATCAAACATTGCAACATAATATCTCCTGTGGAATTATCTATACAATCCTATGTATCTTAGTATACATGCAACTAAATGTTTTAGGATGTAGTCCTGCTTTAACCTATAGTTCTCACAAACACTTACTGGTATGTACCATGTTTACTATTATGCTTATCCCACTGACTTCAGTGGGTATTTTATAGAAGTAGGCTCTACATCTGAAAGTTAAGTGCTTCACGATCAAGCCTCAAGTTTGCATTTACTTTAAATTCCAATATTACTCTCTTTTTCATCTAATTGCATTCATGTAGTATGAGGAGAACCTGAAATCCTGAAAATTCAGGTGAATGACACCTTCCAGGCCACAGTATGCTCAGAAATGTTCTTCTACTCTGCTGCTTCTGCCAGTAGAGAGATTCCACGTCACCAGAGAGCAAGTGGTTTCAAGAGCTTTGATTATATTACAGGAAAGGATCAGACCAGAAATGAGGCCAGGCTGCTCAGGGAAAGAGGATAGGTGGAGTCAGATATTCGATATCTCTGTAGTCAAGCTGCAGGCAGAGAAGAAAGGTGTATTGGGAATGCGGTCTCTGATGCTAAAGTGATAAAAAATAAAAGAAGATGAAATAAGAGTTCTGAGGCACACATTTTGTTGATGGATTCTTCATCTGAAATACTGACAGTCTGAAATAAATACAGGTTAACCTATGTATTTTTAGAGTATACATCAAAGCTCAAATAAATTTTACATTCAGGTTCCATTTTTGCCATTGGTTTCCATGTATTTCTACCTTATTTAATCTCTCAGCTTTACTAGTTCTCAAGAAATGTTAAGCTCTTATACACTGTTTTACGGTTTATGGCCTGGTTCCTACAAAGAGGTGTTACAGTAAACTTCACATAAGGGTAATGTGGAGGATAGGATATACATTCAGTAGGGGTAATTTTAAGTGTTCTTTTTATTTATATAATTATGTTAAACTATATGAATGGGAAATTTATTTGACATGTTTAACTATGTTCTGAGACATGTGATCTCCAATGATTCAGAGAACTTAATGATTGCAACATTAACAAATATTTTACTTTCCAGGAAGAGTATTTAGGACTTGAACCTGCAGGCATTTCTCCAAGCTTAACTACACTCAGAACTGTTCCTCAAAAGTGTGTTGAACTGCCTTCTTTGAGGAATATTCTGTTAGAGCAATCATGTCTATGGCAAGTAGGTTCTTAAATGGTACCTCTACTTAATCAAATCTTAATGGGGAGTATTATTAGATCTTGTTGTAGAAGGCAGTCTTCTGAGTAGAAGGCCTGTTTTAAAGAAAACATAAAAATCCTTTGAAACACAGGTAAATCTTTTAAAGGTGGTGTAAGTGAAGTCATCAGACATATCTTTGCTTTTAGTGTTGCTGTTCTGATCAGGTGGTTTTATTCACAAAACTTTGCTCAGTTATGTCAGTTTCTGGAGAACATGGCCAGCAAAATTTAAAAAAAAAAAAAGTCTGGCTAGAAGAAGGGTTTATTGGTGTTATTTTCACTTCATATTGTCAGAAATCTCAGTTGTAGTGATGAAGCGAAAGATGATTTGATATGGGAGAATGAGAGCTATGTCCCCAGTAGTTCCAGGTTGTTAAGTACCAAAAGGGATTTAAGATTGTCTCTGTTAATGTCCTATATTGGTCTGATAATCTTATTTTTTTCACTGATGAAGGCTGAGTTTTGATAAGAAGGATTTATTAGAATCCTTGCTTAATTTTCATCAGAACACATTATGTGTGACTAGAAAATATAATGACCATCTTTTGTACTTACTTAGAAGCCTTCTTACTAGAAATCTTGTTTAATTTAACGGAATATAGAGTGCAGATCTGTCTAAAGCAGATTTAAATTAACTCAGGTACTAGTATCAGGTTTACAATGCAGCACAGGCTGCAGAACCAGCCTAAGAAGCAGAGCAAATTAGCCCAGATTGAACCCTGTGCTGCTGTTGCGAGACAGTTACCCGTACTCTCTGGTTTAAAGCTAGGTTGGGTGTATCCAAACTACCCTGCAGTCACTGCAGTGTAGGCATATCTGAAGTAGCAGCCCTCTGCAAGTAGTACTGCTGGTAAATTAAGGGAAGCTGGCCAATTCATAAAAGGTAGGCTAATATCCAAGTAAGCTAAAGTTTCCCTAGGTATCACATAGATTGGAACTTTGCACTTGCTTCCTTTTCTTTTTGGTTGCTTTTAGGATTCACAGGAGCCTTTTTGTCTATGTAACTCATGCAGAGATGCAACAAAAATAATGTTTTTTCATGTGCTTGTGTCAAGTGTTGCGTTTATGTGTATAGCTGTTTCAATGGCAGTTTTAGTTGATTTTTGTTCAGCATATCCCATAGTACTTCAATCTTGATATATAGAACATGTGTAAAGTTCCATCAGAAACAAAGTAGTTCTTTGGATGGTTCCTCTTTTTAAATTTTTTTTTTGTCCCAAAGATGGCATCTGAGTTTTATCTAAACCAGACGATTTCTTGGCCCTCATTTTTCCCTAAACCCAGCGATGACAAAGAGCAATGGCTGCATAAATTGGATGTAAGAAGAACACTTAGGGTTTATCACAGAAGAATCAAAGATTTCATATCTTCTAACAGATTGTTTGTACTCTTAGGGGGTCTTAAGAGGGGTCAAATGGCTTCTAAGAGTTCCTTAGCTAGATGGTTAAGGGATTGTATTAGGGAGGCGTATGTAGTTAAGGGTAAAGAGGCTCCCAGGGTTTGTAAAGCTCATTACACTAGGACTATAGCTGCTTCTTGGGCGGAGAGGTCGAAGGCTTCCACATTGGAAATTTGCAAGGTGGCCACCTGGGCTTCTCTTCATACTTTTTCATTGCATTATCGCTTGGATGTAGTCTCTTCTGCGGATTCTGCTTTTGGTAGGAGGTTGCTTGTGAACCAAAAAAAGAACAGTGAAGAAAAGAAAGACATGTAGTTCACAGTTCTAGCTGGCAACAAGACAAGTTTCTTTGCAGTGTGCACAATGGAATCCTATGAAGACCAATTTAGGTGGTTGAAAATAGATGTTAGAGGGAAGTACTGCCTACCAGTGTTCTCTGATGGTAACCCCATGGCAGACAATAGCACCAAAGGAAACAGTGAACCAGAGTGAACTCTGTAGGGAGATGGATGTAGAGAGTTTTTTTAGGTGATACGGATAGTTCTCTGAGTTCAGTTTGAGTTCTGTATCCTGCATCTTCTGCAACATATTCAGAACCCTCATTTTTCCAAATTGTTTTGCATAGATTGAAAAAAAATTCGACGAACTGCACTTTCCATTCTTAACTTCTTTTCACTATTGTCCATCCAGTTCTTTCTGATTTTTGTACTTTCCTTTACCAGACGTGACTTAGCATGTATTCCTCAATGAGCAGTCTGTATATGCCAAGTTTTGCATTTGATTTAAAATTATATTTACATTATCTAAACATAATTTTTAAAAGGTAGTATAAATACACATTTTACCTACTACCAGTGTAGCATTCAAGTTTTCTCTTACATCAAATAAAAGGGGAAAATAATGAAAAGTTCTTTGACAAATAAATGATGACATGATTTTGTTACATTCCTGAACTTAGTGTGGTATCTGGACAAGACTGCTACTCTACTTTCTGAGGACAGGTATCTGTATTTTTCTAAAATTTACAGAACATTTGTTCTCACTGTTGCATAACCTCACTGTGTTGCACTACAAACAATAGGTTTCAGAAAACTATAGGAGTCTCCACCTTCTATTTTTTCTTGACAAGACATTTAACCCTTTCTTCTGCAGGTATCTTGCCATGCCTACTATGCTTAAGTAGTTGACTTATCTATTTACATTCAGTTGAAATTCCTGAGATGTTCTGACATACCTAGCACTTGCAGCAACACAGGGGTTGTTCTCTTTGAAGGGATCTGGAACGTTCAGCTGCAGTCAAGGGTTAAGCAGGAGGTTTTGGTTTAGAATCCTGCCAAACTGCATTTTCTTCCCATCTTTAAGGTAAATTTATCTCCCCTCTGGCTTTTCAGAAGCCTCTTGTTGAGACTTTTGAAAAATCAAAAACATCTAACGTACTTTCATCTGTCTCTCACTTTTTTTTTTCCGTTCCAGTGAAAAAGGTGAGCTTTGGACAGATCAGATAATGAGTACGAAGAAAAACGTTTTCTAATAGAGCTCTTTGAAAACACTATGGGCAAAATTGTCAAGCCCTTAGGTTTACAAGCTTTACCTCAGGGGACTGGGAAGATTTGCAAAGATCTTTCCTTCACAGCATAAGAAGAAATCCTCTACTCTGTATCCATTTCTGGAAAGTGTAGTAATAGGAGTGTGGCATCAAACTTACGATATGCAGTGTCTTAGTAGACTTTGAAATTGTAAAGATTCAAGAAAGAAGGGTATGATTTTTGCTTTGGTCTCAAAGCAAGATGTTCAAGTACCTTAGTTAAGAAATACATAGGTTCAGCAGATCAGTCCAAAGTAAAGATGGAATTTATACTAGGACGGTGTTTGATTTCAGGTATATGTTTTCTGTATTTATGTTATTACAGCTCACTCAGTATAGTACAACAAATAACAAGTCCATTATTGGAGATAGAAAGCTGGAGGTTTTTTAATCTACAGCTAGTCAAATATTTTTTGTTTCTTCTGCTTATTTATATTTGTGGGGGAGTGGTACTTCCCATTTCTGCAAGACGTATTGTTTCCAGTACAGTTTCAATAAAAGTTCTGGCTAAGCCAGCTGAATCCAACTAATAAGCCACTTTGATGGCGCTGTTACTTACCTTATTCATGGTTAGCGAGCTGTCATACAAAAGATTTCCTTGATGCTTTGCTGTTCTATGCTGCATGCTAGATGATGTCACAATGACTGTTCTTACCACCCTAAATGCTATGAAAAAACAGGAAAGCTGTGGAATTCTGTAGAAAAAATAATTTAATAAAACTTCTTATAATGAAGAAAAAGGATTATATTGGCAATGCAAGAGGTCTCACTGTCGTCACCATTACAAAACCAAAAAATACTGAATTGGAGAAAGAATTAAATACTTTGAAGTCAAAGAACACAGGCAAAAAGTTTTGCGTTAAAGACAAGAGCAATCCCAGACAAATTCTAATACACATAATTAAAGTTGGCCAAATAGGTTTGATTTTAAGTGAAGCACTTGAGACCATCTTGTTTTGAATATTTACTGTCAAAATTATTCAAGCGGCTTGGCTGGAAACTGAAGGAAATACACAAAGTATGAACGGTTTATCAATTTTGTAGAACATAAGTTTCAAGAAAGATACAATAAGTATTTGTGATTGATCCAATCTTCACTAATAATCAAGAACAGTGGAGGTGTAGAATATACTCTGGAAAGGGAACAGGTATGAAAAACTGAATTTTCCTCCAGCCTCCATCTTCTTTCATGACATTTGCTTCTTTCTGTCCTCTTTCTGCAAATTCTTTTCTCTAAGTAGCCATATGTGAAGGATTGCTTATATTTCTGTCTGCCTGTGCAAATGGAGTTTGAGATTTGTAATTTGGGAGAATAGAGGAGTCGAAGGATTTGTGTAGAAAACTATGGCTGTCTAGGTAGGGATGCTTCCTCCTTCTATTTCCTACCTTCCTGTCTGCAGTGGCAAACTAGTTTGAACGGAGCAGCTTCACTACAGCAGCTCCACCAGTCTCTTGAGTAAAGCTGCACATTTATTTCCCGGGGGAGTTTGCTGATTAGGACAAGATCTTGAGTCAGAAGACAAGTAGAAGTGCAGGAAGTACAAAAGTACAGGAGAAGTAGCAGGAGAGGAAGGGGGTAATTTGATATGTGTCTCTGTGGAAACAATGTTTGAGAGGAAGGTTGTGGTCGCATCTGAAGTGCAGAGGCTTTGGAGGGGCTGTAGTTAGTGTGCAATTATCAATGAAAAGCGTGAAGGGAGGCTTTACTAGCTGGAGGTTTAATGGTAGAAGATTAAGGCCAACTTTACCTAGATGAAATTTGGGAAAAGCAAAAATTTGGGAAACCATAGGAATTAAGTGAATGGTAGGAGACTTGACCTTGGAGCTTCTTTGACAAGACCGGAGAAGGTTTTATATGTGTATGAGCCTGCATGCATATAGGTGTATATGAATGTAGGGCAGAAGTGCCCAGGCTGTAAGTTAGAAAAGGAGGTGGGGAAGTCTAGTAGTGAACTTGTTGATTTAAAAATGAAGGAACATTTGAAATCGCTGATGCTGATGGAAACATCATTTGGCTATTCACCTCTTGTCCTGGAGATGCGAATCTAGCATCAGCTAGATACATATTTAATTGAGCTGTGAGTTCTTAACAGATACGGCAGCAATTTCATGAATACACAAGGATTTTAGATTAAATCTTAAAGGTTTTCTTTAAAGTCTTGATATAAAAAAATTATAAATAGCTTATCTAAGTAGTAACAATAAGAGTGTGTAATATATAGATGTTCAATTGCGCTTCTAGTTAGAATCAGATGTTATATCTATAACAAAGAAGAATTGGAAGGGAAAACAAGGCAAATTTAAGGTAGAAAACACAGAATAGAAAAGAGGGAAAACATCCAGTCAGTTAGATTCTTTCCATTTTGGAGTAATTTCTAAAGAAAACTGTAGGAAACAATCATAAAATATATTAAAACATTGAGAAAAGCAGTAAGTTTATGCTGCTGTCTGTAACACCATATTTTGAATGATCAGGGAGCTAGATGACCTGATTCGTCTCTTCTGTTTTTACGTTCTGCCGTAATATCTTTCATTTTTCACAGCTCAAATCTGCTTTTCCCTGACATCCTTTGAAAATGCAAACAAAACAGTTCTTGGGGAAAAGAACACAAAAACCTTGAATCTCTAGAATGCTGTATAGGTGCATGAAAAGCAGCGTGTTCATTTTCGGAGGGTGAATTGCTTAGGGGAAAGATAAACTCCACCTTGAGTGAATGAAATCCGATGTATATGCAAATACTGGGTATTACCTAGAAAGAGAAAAGCTCTTTAAACCTTGACTATGTGTACCACCAGTAGCTTCAGATGACTGAAGACCTAAAAGTTTGTGCTTAGAATATAATTTTTAATCATGCTTGGCAGCACTCAGTCATTTAAAATTTCTTGGGTTTAATTTCACATGAGATACATTAAATTAGGAATATCTGCACCTATGTTGTTTACCGGCTTTATGCTAGAAGACAGACTTTAAAAATATCGTATTGTTTGATTTTATTCTCATATTCCTGTTGAAACATAGACTCATAGAATTGCAAAATGGTTGGGGTTGGAAGGGACCTTTGAAAGTTTTCTGGTCCAACAGCCCCTGCTCAAGCAGGGCCTTGTACAGCCAGTTGCCTGGGGTCATGTCCATACAGCTTCTGGGTATCTCCAAAGTTGGAGACTGCTTAGCCTGTCTGGACAACCTCTTCCAGTGTGTGGCCACCCTCACAGTGAAAAAGTGTTTCCTGATGTTCAGAGGGAACCTCCTGTGTTTCTGTCTGTCCCCATTGCCTCTGGTCCTGTCACTGGGCACCACTGAGAATAACCTGGCTCTGTCCTCTTTCCACCCTTTCCACCCTCCCTTAATGAGATTTCCACCCTACATTAATGAGATTCCCCTCCCAAGCCTTCTCTTCTCTAGGCTAAACAGTCACAGCTTTCTCAACCTTTTGTGATATGTAAGAGGCTCCAATCCCATAATCATCATCATGGCCTTTGTTAAACACTCTCCAGTATGTCCACGTCTCTCTTGTACTGAGTAGCCCAAAACTAGACACAGTACTCCAGATGTGACCTCACCAGTGCTTAGCAGAGGGGAAGGATCACCTCCTTTGACCAGCTGGCAGTACTTTGTCTAAAGCAGCCCAGGATACCATTAGCCTTCTTTGCAGCAAGGGGACATTGCTGGCTCATGTTCAACTTTGTGTCCACCTGGACCCCCAGGTTCTTTTCCACAAAGCTGCTTTCCAGCTGGGTGGAAATTCGTGCCTGGGGTTCTTCCTCCCTGGGTGCAGGACTTTGTGCTTCTCCTTGTTGAACTTCTGTGTGCCCATTTCTCCAGCCTGTTGAGGTCCCTCTGGATGGCAGTATGACCCTCTGATATATCAGCCTCCCAGTTTGTTGTCATCTGCAAACTTGCTGAAGGTACACTCTGCCCCATCATCCAGATCATTAATGAAGATGTAAACCAAGACCGGACGATTACTGACTCCTGAGATAAATCACTAGTTACTGGCCTCCAACTATACTATTTTTCTAACTTTCTGGAGCTTGAAGAAGATGATACTTTAATATTAACTGGCTTTGTTGGGCCCCATTTCCATTGAGGGCCTTATCTCATGGGACTCTTCCAAGCAGAGCTTTGAAGATGCCAAAGTCTGCTCTCCTGAATTCCAGAGTTCTGAGTTTCATTTTCACCCTCTTCTCTACCCTCGGGATCCAAGATGGATCTTGAACTCCAATCTCGTGATCACTGCAGCCAAGGCTGCATTTGTCCTTCGCATTCCAAACAAACCCCTCCTTGTTGATGAGTATGAGATCCAGCAAAGCGCTTCTCCTCGTTGAGTCCTCCATCACTCATCGGTGCACTCCAGGAACCTCCTGGATTGCTTGAAACACTGATGAAAGTGATATCTACCCTATATACTGTTTTGTCCTTGTCAAAACTGGGGCAGTATCCCCATTACTCGAAGATTTATGAGTGAGCTTTGTACCAGCCCTTCATAAGGAGCTTCACTTGTTCTTGTTCCTGTTGCCATTATTTTGCTTATAATAACTGTACTAATTAACTGTCTTTTTATTCTTATCATATTGGCGTTTCCGAATAAGTAAAAACTATAAAAATACATTAGTGTGCAATTCATGTAATTTATTGAACAAAGAATAGAAATTAATTTCTACACAGCTGTTCTAACGTTATCTGTTCTCCCTAGGAATAGGTGACTGCACAATCAGTGTAAAAATGAATTAATGACAAAAGAAACTATATTTTACACATTATATGTGTGTTTGTATAAAATATGAATACAATGGGATGTGGATTTCATCATGTTATATAAATGAGCTGTGTATAACCTGAATTTGACTTTATCATAACATTAGTATTCCACTACATCTTGTTGAGGGTTTTTTTGTGCATCATATTGATATATCAGAAGGTGTTGTAGGCTGCTGACTTTTCTACAGAATTAATCTTAACTTTGATCCCTTTTATCATACTGTGCAGGAGTTCTGAAGAAAGCTAGTGGGGAGCTTTTAATAGGAGAAACTACAGCAAAAGAAACCAGTGTGCTTCCTGAACAGTTACTTCAGGTAGAAGAGGTGAGTATGAAACAAGTCTTGCACTTTGTGGGGGATTTTCTTTCGCCTGTGCCTCCAGTGTAGTCTGTCACCATGTTCATTATAAACACCTATTGCCATAGTTTCGTTATTTAGCTACTGCAATTAATTTTAGGCGCAAAGTCTCAGTTAAGATGGAGTAAAAGCTTACAGCATTCATGAAGAAGTACTTGTTAAGATTTAATAACAGAATAGATTTAACATCAGAAGTATGAGACGCCTCATAACAAAACAGTAAAATAATGCTGAAATAATGGTAGCTTTCTTCAATATTAAATATATTCTCAAATATAGCAGAATCTTAAAAAAATCTGTCGAGGTCTTATCATTTGATCATAATGATACTTCCTATAGGGATAAGTACTCATATGATGTCCAGTTTCTTTCATGCCAACAAGCTACTGTGTAGTAAGCCCTATGCTTTATAGAATGTATGTACAAGATTAAGTTTTAGTCTGGCTTCAGTTTACTACTAAACAAATGTTTGTTTTTCTATTGGTGGGACCTAAGTGCTCTAAGAAGTCTGATCCTTTGCAATAGTGAAATTTAATTTCCAAATGGCACAATTTTAATGCAAAAATAATTTTTTAAAATGTGCTTTGAATCAGTTTGTGAGACTAGTGTTCCTATATCTTATAGATTACAAAGAACAGTATTTTGAGAGGATTGAGCTTTACTTAACCCAAGATCAAAAAAATAATTAAAAAAAGGAGTGCAAAAATGGATGTCCGTGGGGTCTGTCTCTGTGGTCATTGGAATTGAGTGTTGGGAGTGGGGAAGGGGAAAGGAAGAAGGAGGCAACTTCTAAACTGCAGTAAGCTGGAAGGGATCCACTTTGTAACCCTTCATTGTCTTCCAATTTAGTATTATAGCTGCAACTTGTTAGGAATCCTTCTTTTCTCCTACTATGCCCTCATAGTCGGGATCTTTATCATACATCTTAATGTCATTAAAATATATCTCTTTACAGTGGTGCAATTCTTAATTGGCCGCTTCTGGTAAGGTTTAAATCTGCTGTACGTCATGCGAGCAATGCAAAGCAAGATTAGTGGAAGAGTAATGATGTCCTACTGTGTCTACTTCTTGCAACTGTTATGCTTCAGAGAACTTCAGAAGTCTCTGTTTATAGAAGGCAGGGAACTGATGTAAACCATAGCAAAACCCAGTTTGGCTGAAAACTAGAAATTGCTATTTAAACATTTTAATCTTTGCTAAATCCAGCTCCAGGGAAGTGAAATCCAGTGTGGCTATCTGAAAACCAGTAGCTTCCAGTTTTTGCCTTGCAGTGAAAATTCTTACAGGGTATCCATTGCTGGATTAGTTGTTAAAATATTGAAAATGTTTATAAATGTATTTTTCATTAAATAGGCTTTGTTAAAGATTATAAATAACATAAAGATGAAACATGACTTTTAAAAAGCAGACTAGTTTAAACAGGATTTTTAATAAATTTATTTCTTAAAAATTTGATAAATTTAATATTGTTATGCATGTTCATTTTTGTTGAGTGTATATACTACTTTCAATAACATTTCAAGGCTAGTAGACTGTATTTTAACTTACTAAAATGAATTTTAAAAGATGATGGTGTCATAGAATCATAGAATGGTTTGGTTGGAAAGGATCTTAAAGGTCACCTAGTTCCAACCCTCCTGTCCTTTAATTTAATTATGGATGTTCACATAAGTTTCAGACAATTGTAAACCTCAATAATGAATTTGGACTGATTTAACATAAATTTGTGTTTCAGCCTATTTTACTGAATTTTGGCTGGAGAAATGCGTTTAAAGACCTGTCTTCTTCTGTGGCTCACTGTATAACAATAGCAATCGAGGATTTTTCAACTGAAATTCTTCAACTCGAGCAGAAAGAAGAGTTTTCAGCTGCAGGCTATGCAATGAGTCTTGTAAACAACCAGCAAATGAGGGAGTCCTGCAGAGCAGTCCAACAGGAGGAGCGACCAAAACGAATTGCTAAGGCAGGTATCAAAAGATCTGAAGTTTGAGGGGAGACAGAATGCCAAGGCTGTTTGCCATCTACACTTTGAAGTACTTACAGTACCATTAATATTCTATATCTTATGTAAATGGAATTAAGAAGAAAGTGAAAGGCATTACAATATGAGGCTGAACAGAGCTTTATACAAGAGTCCCATAGTCTATACTTGAAAGAATTAACTTTTAAACTTCGCTGGCATTATTTTTTTCATCCAAAAAAGTTCTAAAACATTCTGATTAGTATCTGTTCTGTTACCAAGTGCTTCAGTGGGAAAATGCTGAAAGCTTTGAAGCATAGCTATGAAGGGATTACCTGTATTCATGTCCTTAGACATGCCATTTAACTAATCAGCGTAACCAATAATATGGCCAAATTAGAGTTCTTTGATTTGACTGAAAGGTCATTTATGATGACTATTAAATTCTTTTTCTAGGGGAATATGTGCTTGAAAATTTTTTTATTTAGTAAGCTTTGCAACTGTGCTAGCAAATTTGGATTGCTGTTAATGAATGTTTGCTTAAAATAACACATAAGCTTTTGGGAGATAATTTTAGGGAGATTGATGTATGAATTTACTAAGAGATGACAAGTTTGTTTTCAAATTCAGTATTAAGAAATGCGTTTGTGTATTTTTCAAAGTAAGTTAGTTTAGCAAGTAGTCTTTGCTTGCAGGGAATTAACTTTATGCTTTGAATGTACATCTAATGAAGTTACAAACAAAATGGAGGCATTACTAGCAGAAGATGGTTTTAATTTTTTTCCCCGATATATATTATACAGCTTTAAAGTAAGAAGGAATGAAATAATAATTCAATTACTGTAGATAAATGTTTCTCCCCTAATAACAGAATGAAATGTTTGTAAAGCTGATTTAATATACTTATGTTTTATGCCAATGTCATTATTAAAGAATCTGACCCTAGTGTGTATAAATTAAACAATGCTGTCAGAATACAAATAACTTGATTCCACGTTTATTTCTCTCAGTTTTGTTCTGACATCATGGAAGAACTTGACACATTGCTTCCATTGGCTCTGGTATGCAGAGATGATTCTCTTCAGGAAATTAGAGCAAACTTTGTAGAGGCCTGCAGCAAAGTGGCAACAGCTGTCCTGGCAAGACTAGAGGAGAAAAGCAAAGATGTTCCCTCCAAGGCTCCCCTGCAAGACTTGTATGCTGCCCTTTCCACAGCGATATATGTCTTTCAGCATTTTACAATGTATAGCAATTTAATGAAAGAAACAAGCAAAAAGTGAGTCCCTTTTACTTACAATGGTTTAATTCGAACGTAACTAATATAAAACCTCATTCCAGTTTGGTGATACAGTATGGTGGTAGTTTTCCAAATTACATCATATTTTTTAGCACACACACTGCATGTACTATTTATGGAAAGACCTGAATCAAAGCTATTGATAATCTAAAGCAGCCATTACAAAACAAATTATTTGTGTTTAAGATCTGTATTTGATTTGCAGATCAATTTTTTTTATTTATTATGCTTGACTAAATAGGATTGTCCAGTGAACTGATTGTATTCTGCTGTCATGTAAATAGAGGGCTAAGGCCTTAATTTCCTTTTCTGACCTTTTCAATAGCGGAATTTTCATAAAATCTGATTAACACATAGCAATCTTAGAGGACAGTATAAATATACCTTCCTGCGCTTTTTTCTTACACCATCTGTATTCAAAAATGTGAACAAATACATCTAGTATCGTTTTAGAATTTATTTTTTGTGGCATGCAGAATAAAAATTAAAGAAGTTATGAAGTAGTAGTGTACAGCCTAAGACAGTGTTTGACCTGGGGGGCAATATAACTACATTTGCTGTGCTTTTTTTGAGATTTTGACTTAAGATATTAGGGATCTCTTTATTGGTCCATGTGTTTCTGTATGTAATTTGAAAGTAGAAACTGGACCTTTTGGAAGGGGCACCTGAACCGGTGCAATTTTCAAGGAATGTATGATTTCTAAGGGGTTGTATACGCTTTTGAGCTACTTTCCCTCTGATATTCTGCTCTCTTCTGCATGAATTATATCTTTGTGAATGGGAAGTCTGAGCCAATATATTGCTCAATAATTCTACTTATGTGTATTATGAAAAGTTTTAGTACATCCTACCAAAAATAATCTCTGGACTCTGTGTTTATGTTTTCTTTATCACACTCTGTGCTGATGCAATTATGCTTCAACCCAGAATCTCCCAATAACTGAATGACAAATGTACTTTTATCTCAGAAAACAGGATGAAGTAATATATTTCTCAGTGACTTGGTTAAATGAGAATTTATAGATGAGCAGAAATATTTAAAGAACTTGTGAAACAAAGACTAGATATTCTTTTAAAGTGAATGCTAGGTTCAGACTCCAGGACTGAGAGGAAATGAATGATTGATACCTAATAATCAAAACCATTTGCAGTACTGGGGGTTGTTACCTCCTACTGCACAGCCTTTCAATCTTTGCCTCTTTGATCATTCTCTCTGAACAGACCCCTGTTCCTAGTGCCTGTCCAACAATATCAGGAATTCATCAACGTTCTCCAGTTTCAAGTTACAAACTACTGCGTCAGAGTTTGTGCTACAAGCATTTTACAGGATGCTGAGAGCCACCATTGGGATGACTGCAAAGCTTTTTATGAGGTGTGATGTTAAGTTTACTGTGCCTCCCTTTTACAAAATGTCTGTTACTGGTTGCCAGCTCTCTGCCTAACTAGGAGCATAAGATCAGCATTATTTTTACGTAAAGATTATTGGAATTTACTATTTTGAAATATTGCAGGCAAATGTCTGTAGAAATGATGTAGGATCCTACATCATTTAAAGGTGAGATAAATCATTATCATAGAGTGTTTGTGTCATTTGCTTAATAAAGTGTTGTGTGTCAAGACACTTATATAGAACTCAGTAAAGAAGACACTGTCATTTTAACTCTTCTTATAGAAAGTATGATGTATGAAAATGAATTACAGATATCTCTTCCTGGAAATTTTTAATCTGATTCTTTTATTTTTATTTTCAATTGGTTCCCTTTTTTGCCTTTTGCAAGTGAAAACTGTAACAAAGGAAGATGGCCAATATAGTTACCTTCAGTATTCAACAGTATATTTTTGAAATAGCTAGTGCCTTTTCACCTGTATTTTGGAGTCACAGGTCTGCTCTTAAACTACAATTCCAATGATGCTGTGAAAAAAACACTAAGGATCAAGCAAGTTGTTGTAATTTGGGTTTTTTTTTCATCCCAGTTAAATGCAGACGTAGACTGACATATGCAATTTGAAATTTTCACTTAATTTCAGTATGAAGTGAAAGTATTACCTGTTTTTTATCAATAAAAACTGAGGTCTCCTGGAAACAAAGTCCTGCCCTTTCTTATATGATTTGACGTGTGAGAGTGACGTGCGGAAAGCAGACTCCACAATCTGTAAGATTGTAATGTAGGTATGTTTATTCATCGCAGGGTGGCACAGGGGGGTAGTCCCACCAAAGTCGTGTGCACCCAGGGTAGTAGCTTGGCTTCAATTTATACATGTTGTGCATACATATTCATAAGACTTCCCAATACGCCTATACATATGCATGACCTGTCCCCGCTTTTTATTAAAATTAGTTCCAAGGGGTCATTGCCGTAGACTCCTCCCCACTGCGCTTGCACAGTTCCTTCTTGTGGTGGTTGTCTGTGGTCGTGGGGATGAAGATAGATGACTGCTCTTCGTCACCGCTAGTAACCTTTTGTTCTTGCGCAGACTCAGTTGTCCCTTTGGCTTTTATCAAAACCGCAGGTTCGGTTTCTAGCTGGTCCTTAGGCTTTTCTGATGGGACCCTGCACTTAGTCACTGCCCCATTGTTCTGTCTGTAATGACCTTCTGTGCTGATAAGGCGACTCCCTAGTCCTTATTGGGAAAGTTTGCACAATAGTTAACAAAGACGCTAAGCATCCTTTATCAGCTTGATTCCCTGGTATGCACAGTGATCGTTAAGTAACCCTATATACATCAGAATTTCTTTAACCCCTTCTCTCAAGGGAATGAGAGTGTTTTTGTTAAGCGTTCTCTAGAATTCTTACATGAGAGAAAACTGTGGGATACATGTAACCTAAAGATGTAATATAAAAAGCTGCTGAGTCAGTGACAAAAATGTGTACTGGACAGGTGATGCAGACCTTAATGTGAGTAACCTAAGGCCCATCCCTCAAATAAAAGTAAATAAGCATTTTACTTTTGTTTGAATGTGAGCCCAGATGCCCTGGGTTGGTAAGAAGGTAAGACATTTAGTGGCTTTTGGCAACTGATTGTCACTGTTTAAAGCTGGGCTGGCTATTAAACAAACAACAGGTGCTCTTTGTTAACCCCTTCCCTCCTCAAAAGGGGGGAAAGAGAAAAGGGAAAGAGGCTTATGGGTTGGAAACGTTAAAACAGCTTTAATCTAACTACAATAATAATAGTAATAGAAAGAATAATAATGAAATATATACAGATATATACAAAACTGATACTGAGTTCCAGCCTCGCTGACAATAAGTCACCTGGACGCTGCAGGGCATGCCCCAGGGAAGTCCCAGACTGTCCTCAGCAGCAGACAGGACCTGGATACAGCAATGCACAGGTTGGGATCAAAGGCAGAAGAATCGGGCAGAGTCCTCCTCCAACGCTGGGCAGAGCTGAAGAGCAGTATCCTGCCACATCACCACTGACAGCCCCATGCTGGACTGAAGTAGGCTCCTGGGCCATGGGTGTCCTTGGAAGCACCAGGTGAGGCTGCTTAGGGATGTTAAAGCCCATCAGTGCCCTCAGGCCCCTGGCCATAGAAGGAGAGAGAGTGACCCTTGTGATCTCTCAGCTTTATACTGAGCATGATGTGTATGGGATGGAATACTGTATTGGGTCAGACCAAGACACTGATAAATCATGATTCGATCTTCACTGTCCGTATGGTGCTGTGTCCTCGTTACTAGTGACCCAGTAACTGTTCACCATGGAGGAAACCTAATTGTCAGAAATAGCTGTCTCAAGAAGAAAAAGTATTGATTAGCTGAGCAGTTTTATCATTCCTGATCATAGCTGATGTGTGTTGGAGGGGATGAAGAAAGCTTATCATTCTGTACACTTGTAGGAGGGGAAGGGGGAAGGATGTAATTTTACATCATCACTTTGCTCTTTTTACTGGGCTGTGGGCCATGGCCTAAGAATGGACCATGATCTGCTCAGAATGCCTTCAGAAAACATGATGCTGAGCAGCTGCTGCTTTCACTAAGCCCTTGTAGGCATCCCAAACAGAAGAGATTGGCTTAAGACCTATTGCTTATTACAGAGGCAACATCCTGCTGAAACTTTTAGCAGTGAGAGGTGGCTCCTTTCAAGGTCTAAGCTGAGCCCAAAGTGTAAGGCTCTGCCTCTTCAGTTGTGCAGATCCCACTGAGCTCAGAAAACAAAACTGGGAGTCAGACGTCAGAAGATCTTGCCAGTCATCAAGAGCAGGCTCTGGTATGAGCTTCTTTTCTTTCAACGGGAACATACTCTTGTGCTTGTGCGAGTCAGTGGCTCACAGCCCTTGCTGCATTGTCAGTGGGATCCACTGCTGTAAAAGCATCACGATCCTGCTTCTTTAAAGGGAAGCTGCACTTGGCTCTCTGCTTTTGCTTGTCTCTTGAGTAGCCTAGCTCTTGAATGTGATTTAGGTGAGAACCCTCACTACTCTCTCCCCTTTGTCCCTTGGTTTTGAGTGTTACATAAAAGATTCAGTCCTCTTATATAAATCCTAGATACAGTTTCATAAAGGAAAATTATGCATTCCCTTTTGTTCCCACAAAAGCAAAACATTGCCTGTCCTTTGGTTTTGTGTGCATGAATAGGGGAAAAGGAAAGAGGAAGAAACTTTCTTTCCTCATTCTTGTATTGCATGCGTAATCATAAACTAAATGGCAATCCCACACTTCAGGCAACACATGAAGGTACTCTCTTCTTTTTTCCAAATAATATAGGATGTTCAAGTAGTATTAGAGAATATGCGATAGCCTTCCTTCCATTCCCGAGTAATGACATATTGACTAATACAACCGCTTGCCTGACTTGAAGTGTAAGTCATCCTGAAGGAAGGCAAAACTACTTAAAGACAAACATAAAGGAGGAAGGGGCAGGGCACAGTTCTCTGTGTTTGATTACATAGACCTGCAGTTTCCGTATCCATTTATTTACTAGTTTGTACAATGGTAGCATCTGAGGAGAACAAGATTGGTAGCAAATGGTTACTACATTCTGTAAAAGAAAGCATTACTTCTTTTCTGAAATGTTAAAGAATGATTTATTTTTAAATATTTTTGGACTCTCATAACCCATTTCAGTACCTGTCCACCCATCCTGCCTCTGATATGCACATAATCCAATAGCGGTAACTGAAATGAAAAGAAAAACCAGAAGTCCAGTTATGATTAAAGGGTAATAAACACAGCGATTATAATCACTGTGACATCACAGAAAGGCGTGAATATCTTTTAGGAAAGTTAAGCAGAGATATTGTGAGGTACAAGTAGCATATCTGTGGTAATGTGAGATCTGAGCTGAGCTCTAAGAGTGTAGTTCCCGTTCGGCACTCAGAGTCTAATCTGGCAGTGAGTGAAACTCCCTGGGTTCAGGGTCTCGCTGGTAGAGTGCACTGAACACCCGCTATGCCGCCAGGCCAGCTCTCCGGATTACATTTAAAATGTAGCAGACATCTGCTGTAGCTTTGGGAACTTATGTTTTCTAATAGTCAAAGAATAAAGAATTGTCTATTCAAAGATAATATTGAGTGTCTTATGTAATAAAGTGCAGCTGCTTGTTTCCTAATATATAAGCTAAATAAAAGCTCACATCTGTTTGTATTATACAAAGCCTGCAAAAATGGCAGATGTTTACCAGTAGAATTGTCTAGAAATGCCAACAAATAGAAAACAGGTCAGAAAAGGGGAATGAATCTCATTTAAATCTTCAGTGAAACTGTTACTTCTGCAGTGGAGGTACAACATTAGAAAAGGAGTATTACTCAGTTTACTGCTTTAAATTAAACAAAGCCGACAAAATGAAGCAATTTGTGTTTATAGTTACATAGGCTAACATTCAGTTAGTTAAAAAAAAATAAATACCATACGTTAGGAAGTTACTTTAGAATTGCATCTCTGGTTGTTAATTCTGCATGTTTTTTCAAGATTTTTAGATTTACTTTTGTAAATTAGAGGTATGACCAAAATGAATTAGCTTCCATTAGGCATTCAAATGAATTATTTTTCACCTGGTAAATTTATTTTGTAACAGTTGAAATGTTTTCACAAGGAAATGTTAGTAAAGTGTCTGTGAGGTAAGGTTAGGGGTTTATTTCTGGGTAAGTTCTACGGGAATGTACCTCAAGACCAGTCACGGTAATCTATCTAAGAAACCCACACTTAAGAGAAATGTGTTAATGTTTGAGTTATGCAAAGTTATGACATTACGTTTATGTTAAGCATTGAGTTATGAAGCAAACTTGTACATTCTTATGATTATGTTTCAGTATATCATCCAATAATATTGTAATTTTATTTCATGTAAGAAAAATAGGAAATTATTTTAATGTATCCATTATTTTATTATATCCATTTTGATCAATGTAAGACAGTCTTATTTGTGTGGAAACTCTTGTCAATTGCTTGATTGTTCAAAATACCAGAGTGATTGTTTTCAGTTTGCCTGTTGAAATATGCTTAAAACAGTTATAAGATGTCCATGGTTGTATGTGCAAAAAAAATTAGGCATATAATGTTCTTTTGAAACTTATCTGTATTATGTTTGTCTCTTCTGCAGTAGTGAAACTTGGAAAATTAGACATCTTAATGATTTGTTTTCTTCTTTTTTGTCTAGATCAGATTTTAGAGATACCTATGCTGTTCATAAATTTAGTGACTAGAGCAGTGGTCACAAGCTTGGTACTTCTTTGTCATAACTTACCACTTTTTGATATAAAATACACTTCATATATTATGGCTGTGAAATACTGAATTAATGACAACTTCCAATAATCTGCTAGTATGCGGTGTTTAAAAAGAAGCCAGATTATCTTGGTTTATTAATATTAGAGAATGCCTGTCAAACTTCTACAGTGTTTTTTAAAAATCATGCAGTTGTTTTATATTCCTGATAATGCTAAAATATCAACAAAATCTTAAAATATTTCTCAACTCCATTAGAATGTAGGAAGTGAAGATTCAAGTCTTTGTTCAGGTACAGCTTCATCATAATGCTATTTTCTGAATAGGTATTAGTTGAAATAATTAAATGTGAGTTGAGTTATATACTTCTGAGAGATATTATGGATTAACCACTGTGATTTTGACTTCTCTGTATTTATTTCTGTGTCTTATTGGGATGCTTGTGTATAGAAAATGTAATATTAATACCAATGCTGAGTCCTTCCCAGAAAATGTTTTGTTTCTATGAGTTACCATTATAAGATGAATAACAATATCTTACTAAAAAATTCTGGACATCTCTTCTTATCAGTTTAATTGTTCAGTTGGGATTTTTTTCTGCGCTTACTGCATATCCATTATATATAACCAAAGTTTCATAATCACAGGTGGGTGTGGCAATTACAAATCTGGGGAAATACATATGCTTAAGTAATTTAAATAATTTTCTTTTGAGGACAAAGAAACTGTTATATTAAATTGGTCTGACTATTCTAGTGAGTACAGAATACTGTATATATTTTTAAACTAGGCTTACAACACTATGGGTTTTGAGAATAGGTTAATAAAGGATATAAGAAGTCAAATGCTGTGGTTTGGTTTTGTGGTAGAACTCTAGTTTTGTAACTGAAATGGAACATGTGTTTCCTTGCTAATAAGGAAGTTTCACATCTTGTCAAGGATGATTTTTTGGTCATCATGTGCCTGAAATTCTTCAGCTATTTCCTTTCAGATTGAATTAATTAGACTCACAGGAACTAAAATGACTTTTTGGAAGATGTGTTTTTATTATTTAATGTGTGGTGGTTTTGCTAGGGGGAAAGATGCTCGTTCTCTGTCCAGATGTGGCATTACTTCTGCTGTGCTCTTCGTCATGATCTATGGACTGTTCTACCTCCCAAGACAGCCCAGGAGATTCTTACAGATGTACTAGAGCAATCTTTGGCTATGTTGTCATCCAGATATTGTCAGGCCTGCCCCAGTTACAAGAGAACACCACAAATCAGGTAATGGTGGTATATTTAATGCTAACTTTTAATGGATAAAATAATAAAATCTTGGTTTTCTGTTGCACAATGCTTTCATTCAAATTCAAATGTTAATGAACACAGCAGAGGGGATAGACACAATTCATGTATTTTTATGTTAATCTTAATTCAGTATGTTTTGTGTATTTAAGTATATATAGTATATACAGTATATTAAGTATATAAACAAGGCAGAATCAAACACGTCTTTTAAACTCTTGGTGAAGTTGTTCCGTAAACTGCTTCATTGGTTTGAAAGCCTCATGATGAACAGTGCATTGTGGAGTGATGGCGCAACCAAAAATGCTGGCAGAACTGGCAGCATCAGCATTAGAAATCAAGCCATTGTTTCATGAAGAAAAGTCCATGGGTTCCAATGGAATTTGGGTATCGTAGGGCTTTTCAAATCAAAGAGCTCCAAGGTCACATCAAAAGATTCACCAGAATGAAGCCAGTGGTGCAGAAGCAGAGAGGAGGAAGAGGCTATTCCTTCTCTTGTCATTTTAGTAAATATGAAGCTGGAAGTTCTTGTTGGGGTTCTTATGTTTTCCCAAAGAGGAGACTCTCCTAAGAAATACTAAAGCAGGTGTCTCCAGGTAGAAGCTTACCCCACCTCGGTCCTTTCTCTTTCTATCCAATGTCTTGTTTGACTGAAGAAGTTGGTGTATTTCTCATCCTGCCCCTTTGCTATGTATCTTCCCTATATGAAAATGTTCCTCTTTCAGATTTTGAAAGTGATATATTCCATGGTGATGATGCAAGTTAAAAACTTAAGAGCTTGTTATTTGCAGAAGATGAGAGACAGTCAGCAAAGATATGTTCTGTGTGAGCTGAGAATTGTGTGCTGTCGTAATAAGTTTTATTATAAAAAGGAACAGTGTCATGGAAGCTTAAGAAACTTGCACAAGTTCACATTCTTGGAATAGGTCAGAAAAATTCCAGAGTTTTATTCTATGTATCAAAATACCTGTTTGTATGGTCTATTCCTGCATTAATCTACTATGATTAGGCCCTTGTATATATTTAGGTACAGAGAGTTATCCTGCAAACTTTTGTGGAAATTTCCTGGAAAAAAGGAATACCCTGAAAGATGAAGAATATGCATTTATACAGTATTTCTTAAATGTAGTATTAGTCAATTCTAGATGAATTTGCTTCAAAATGCTAAAGAATGAACTTTTTGCATTGTCATTTTATAGAGAAGCTGTTTTATTTAATAAGGTGATTCTTGAATTTTTCACTACTTGAATTATCCAGCCATGCACAGATGAAAAAAAAATATTAGTATCAGTCAATATATTTTTATCACAGAGGTTTTACTTTTTTTTATATATAATACCGTGGGGAGGGGAGTCTTCTTCCAATGATACTTGAAATGCTAGAGATCTCATCCCTAATATAGGCAAATTCCTGCTCATGTGTGTTTGCCTAGTTTTTCCAAAGATAAGATGATCCTTAAAAATACACACGATCACATATGCATCCGTTGGCTTTTAGGTACTTAGGTACATTTTTCAGTACAGCTTCATGCCTGCCATATATTTTGTGTTACCCATTTTATATCCATATCTATTTCCTGTCTGTTGTATGTCAACATAGTCTTGTGAGATTATGTTGTAGTTTGGGTTCTTCCTGTTGTTTAGGCCAATGACCTATGATGATCTGCCAGCCAATATCAACAAATAACAGATTACTGACTCAGAAACGTTCCTGATCATATGTTGCCTGGCAGTTAAGGTTTTCCAAACTGAAGACTTAGTTCACTTGTTACAACTTTATTGCTTTAGTAGGGCTTTAAAATAGTATGTACCTTCTAATTATACTTTATCATAGATAAAATAAAATTTAATTTTATCTAGTGGTAGTTTAGAAGGTAAGTTGTTCCTGTCTGGTGGCATTGTCCTTTGGAAGAGGAAATTTCTATGTTTTTAAAGTCTTCTTCTGACTAGTTTCAGTAACAACATGTCTGTGGAAGTGCTGAACTTTTCCAGTGTAGTGGATTCAGAATTCCTACACCACTGATGGAAGATTAAATTTGAAGTCCATTCTATGATTTAGATATTTTATGCTATGAGAGGAAAGCTCTGTTTAACTGAAATTTACCACTACACTGATGTCCTAAGTAATGTAATTTTCACTTTTTATTCCCTACAGAATTGATATTGCAGCAATTTTGATGTCCACTGAAGATATGCTCTGGTCAGTTTGCAGCTCTGTACAGGAGTTTCTGAATCCACATGAAGACAGAGATCTCAAGATCTGTAAAATACATAGTCACTGCAGTAGTCTCCTATCTGTGCTGGCTGTTTTGACTTCACCACTGAAGGATTTGTATGAGTGAGTATGAAAGAAACATTCAATTTGAGATAAAATTGGATCTTGAGTTTACATGGATAGATCTGCAAGGTGAATAATTGTGTTGAAATACAAATGCAATGCATATTGTTGACACTTTTTGATAACCTTTGACTATTTCTCTACGTGGTCTTGAACTTAATCTTTATGATGTTACCTAAAGCCCAATTGTATCTGCTGGGACTGCATTAGCTTTGGATCAAACTCCTATACTGCACATTTTTTTGTCTGATGATGACATAGACCATAGTGAATGTCTGGTTTGATTTCCTCTGTAACACAAACAGTAGAATTTCATTAAAAATTACTGTCCCAAGTTTGCGATTTACTGTTCAGTTAGGGCACGTTTTGTTAGAAACACATCATTATTGGTCTAAAAGCATTTACTACTATGGTACCAAAGCCTTTGGTAAGGTTTTCAAGGACTTAGTCACTCATACAGTTGAAAAAATTTCGTCTTCTTACTAGTTCAGATTTATCTACCTACACCTTCCAGGTAAATTAGAATGTTCTGCTGTCATCCCACAATAATTCTGTAAGTACTGGAGTTTACAGATAATTTACTGAAATGATCATCTGGTTATATGACCAGTATGCTTCAATGAATATTAAATATAGTTTAAAAGAGAAAGAATGTAGAATGCCCATCTTTATAAAATTATGAATTCACAAGACAAAACTGTAAACAAAAGGACACATTAATTGAGCTGAAATTGGTTCTGAGTCTTTCATTGCTTTTTCATGTTAAAAATTCTGCTGTAAATTTGATGTAAGACGCAATACAAAGCGAAATCACAAATTAAAAAAACAACAACAAGAAGACTCAAAACTAAGAAAGTAAAATCCTATTCAGCTGGTTTTTATTTTGTTATTCTAATTAAGAATATTCTAGGTAATACTAGTGGTACAAAGAGGAGGGTGGAGACCTTCTGCATTAAAGCTTCTTTAACTAAATATTTTTTGTCATGTGTGGGCTCATTTTAGTCTTTGTGGGCTCTGAGGAACATGCAAAAGTGGATTATAACTGGTTGTATGATCTTACACAATGCAGGCTCATGAAAAAAATAGCAGTTAAGAAGGTGACTCCTGAACAGATCAGGTAGTCCTGCTGTGACAATAGTAATGCAGCAGGAATGGACATTGTGGTAGCTGTAACTGCTTTTGCTGTCGATTCTGACATTTCACCTTTCCTTTGTGAAAGCCCTTAGAATGGTGAACTTAAATAAACAGTATAGTCTGTTCCTTTTAGCTATTCTACTCTCCTCCACTAATCCATGTTGTTTACAGATTTATCTATACCTGGTATGATAAAAACTGTGTGCTAACTTGTGAACTCACCGAGTTTTGGAAAAAAGTGCCAATGGAGAGAGTGAAGCAACATATTTTGTATTTTACATAAAATGCTACAGATTAACAAGTTGGTCATATAAGTTTCATATTTAGCCACATAAATTTCAGTATTCTAATTTGCTTTTCTAGAGATCAAAAACTTGACGTGCAGGATGTAGCAGCTCATTTAATTTACTACAAAGTACTCTGCAAATCATAACCAAAATCTAGCAGCTTTGTTTAAGAAGAATATAAAAAAGTCATATTTTGTTATACAGTTACAAAAATAATCTTAACACTAAAAAACATTTTTCAAGAGATGTTGCATGGTTTTCTGTAAGTAAAAAGGAATATTTTTCATAAACTGTGTATTTGGAACTTTTCAAAACCTGTGAGACTCCATTATCAAACCAGTTCTTTTATATTGTATGTTTCATTACGGCCAGTATTTGTCAGGTAACCTAAGCCAGTGTCCAGAATACAAGGAAAAACACATTTACCAAATTAGCTTCTTGAATGACTATATCCAGTTGGGGACACTTTCATATACTGAATTTTATGTTGAAATCCTAGGTCCATTATTTACTGAGTTGTGCGTAATTCATCATATTAAGAATCTATCAATAACAAATCTAGAAGCTATGCATGATTTTAAAGGAATCCCAATCCTTCATCGGTTCTCTTTACAATTAATCCTTCATCAGTTCTCTTTACAATTACCACTGTATAATCAAAATTTCCATCTGTTAGGTTGGCTCTATTTCTTTCAAAACCTTCAAAAAAATACTGTGAAGTGAAATTAAGAGTTTTGTTTTAAATCTATCATGCTGTCTTTTGGTACTACATTTCCCTGCAGGGCCTAGGTTTAAATTAATGTTTAGACTGCTCAGGAAAGTTTTGTGTAATCATAAAAGTGGTGATGACAGAACATTGTTTTCCAGGAGTTGTCTAATAATAGGACTGGCTCATTTCCAACTTACTAGAGATGCTGCATTAACTATTGCTTCCAGGGAATTAAAATTATTCAATATTCTTTATTATGTTGAAATGCAACAAAATAGTAGAGGTACTGAAAAATTAATAATATCCTTAACTTCAAATAAAGTGATTCTGGCATATGCTTTCTCCTTCCTAATTTTGTGATCAAACATTATATGTTCTGCTGTCATGTAGAATTTCATTTCTGTATGACAAGGCTACTTAGACCCAGTCCTAAATTCACCTATGAAGCTTGGGTTATCAATTTTTAATACTCACTCATTTTTCTGTTCTTCATTTTTCTCCACCCTTCTCTGGCCTTCCTGAAGTAACTGTAGTATAATAGAAATGTTGGTTGGAAAGCACTACTGGAGGTCATCTAGTCCAACTTCCTACTAAAAGCAGGACAATCATCAAGAGTAGTCAGACTTCACTGTGTTAGCTGACCATGTAATCCTCCAGAAACCGAGATTTTACAACCTCTTCAGGAAACCTGTTCCATGGCTGCACTGCCTTAGTGCAAAACATTGCCTAATATCTAGTGAGAACCTTCAAAGCTGCTGACTGTGGCTTGCTGTATCACCCCAACCCCCACTGAGAAAAGTTTGTCAGTATTGTCTTTGTAATTACTCTTTGGGTAGTTGCAGGCTGCCATTAGGTGACTCAACCCTTTAACCACCTCTTCACCAGAGTAAAGGAGTCTGGATCCCTGAAACTCTTGTCATGGATGATGCAGTTTAGTCCTTTCCAGTTTCCTCACATCCTCCTTGAGCTGTAGGCCCAACAACTGGACAAAATATTCTGGGTAAGGATTAACTGTTGCCAAGTAGATCAAGTGAATCACTATCTGTGCTTGCCACACTCCACCTACTGCAGTCCAGTGTGTGGTTTGAATTGTTTCCAGTGAGAAGACACTGTTGCCTCATATTCAACACCCTACTAGCCATGAACCCCAGGCTTGGTGTTGGGTAGAGTTGGTAGTCAGTCAGTTCCTAGCCAAGGTTATTATAATTCTGTTGCTGGAACAAAAAGTTGCACTTTACCTCAGTGAACTTTGTGAGCTTCTGTCGGCCCATTCATCCATGACTTGGCACTCTACTGTTTTGTTGTGTTAACTGCTGTGCCTGCCACCCACAGTTTAGTGTCACCTGCAAATGTCCTAAATGTGAATTTCATCCACTTTTGTCCAGGTTGTTGAAGAAGCTGTTAAACAACAACAGTCTCCAGCATGTGCTTCCTGAAACTACCAAGTGTTGCTATTACCTTACTGCTGATGCAAACCTCTGAAAAACGAGGATTTTCATCCCTTAGAATTTCCAGCCGTCATAGTCTTACTCACTGACAAGGCTGTTATCGGTTGTCAGTTCATGTAGCTGGGTTTTGTGCAGTGGATCTAACAGTTTCAATGCTACTTGTGGATTTTGTAGCAGAATCCAATGCTGTTCTTCATTCATTATTTTTTACAAAATGAAATTATTCAGGAGAAGCAGGCTGGCAATGTGCAGTAGAACAAACCCTTCTATGACTTCAGAGTAGAGACCGTCTTCTGCACCAGGTTGAGGGTTGCTCAAGTTGGCGCAAATATATTCTTGTGCTTTTTTCTATAGTCTTTATTCTTTTGTACTGAGTAGGAGATGACAATCTTTCTGTTAGGCAAGGTCATAAAGAGCAAGGTGGATCCACCTTTTTATGATTTCATCTTACTTTCTCAACAAGAAATCAGGTGAATGGCTTGAGTGCTGAGAGAAGAAATTAGAAATTCTATTGGTAAAATTGCGGTCTATTAGGTAAAAATATATGTAGTTCAATTTTAAAAACTGAAAAAAACCTCTTAATTTTAATATATGAGTCATAACTCATGCAGTTGCTTTTTAGCCATGTTTATTCCTTATACAGAGCTAAATCCTTTGAAGTCTACAAGGAAATACCATTAGGATGCATCTTGTTGGCATCTCATTTTTTCACACCTGCATTGAGACAAGATCAATTCTCACCTTGTCATACTCCACTGAAGAATAAAACTACTGTTACTTGGAATCTTGCTGTGGTATTAAATACTTTCACAGATGCTATCCACTGCTTTGAGACTATAGGCAGCTGCTTTAACATAACTTTTAGTCACAACAAATTTCCTACTAGCTATTATTATACTTCTGTCAGAAGAGTATTTGAATTCAACTGTCTGGCAGAGTTGGGTTCTCCTGGCAAGAATTACATAACCAGCAGTGGACACTGAGAAGTGCTGGCACCAGAATTATTGTATTATCATTAGACAATTTTTTAGAATCTTTGAAGTTATTCTTTATATATATATATTCTAATATTTAAACAATCGTTAAAGCCCTGAGATTTTCTTGATCTCAGTTTAAAAATTTGTGTAGACACTTCGTGCTTTGTTATAAGCCTCAGAGTCCAAAAGTCTGCACTCTACTTATCCTTAGGAAAGAGTTAAGAAACCATACTTAACAAGCTGCTCTGCCCTGAAGTCTCTCAGTTTGTACACTATTAGTAGACAAGATGTGGTCTTTTTTTATTAGATTACTACCCAAACTGTGTCCTGTCATGCTTTCTTGTAGGAACTTGGCTCTATGCTTTGCTGTATTGAGAAAAATATTTCAGAGGATGAGAAACAACAAGATTTTTTTCTTTAATTTTCTCACAATGTTGAAATTACTGTCTTTAAAATAATGATTTNAAGCCCTGAGATTTTCTCGATCTCAGTTTAAAAATTTGTGTAGACACTTTGTGCTTTGTTATAAGCCTCAGAGTCCAAAAGTCTGCACTCTACTTATCCTTAGGAAAGAGTTAAGAAACCATACTTAACAAGCTGCTCTGCCCTGAAGTCTCTCAGTTTGTACACTATTAGTAGACAAGATGTGGTCTTTTTTTATTAGATTACTACCCAAACTGTGTCCTGTCATGCTTTCTTGTAGGAACTTGGCTCTATGCTTTGCTGTATTGAGAAAAATATTTCAGAGGATGAGAAACAACAAGATTTTTTTCTTTAATTTTCTCACAATGTTGAAATTACTGTCTTTAAAATAATGATTTTCTAGTTTAAGTTCTCCCTTTGTCTATATGACAACCTCAGCATTATTATTAATCTTCAGGTTTTCATGAATTCACAAAGAGGACGAATTCCCTGTGTGCTAATCCTTCTTCTCAAACATCACTTACTTTAGGTCATTTTGAAGTCTGTAGTAAATTCTTCCTAGTAATTTTGTTTGATTAGTAAAATTAATTTCCAAATACATCACCCTATCTTTTGGAGAAGTTTAGAATCTATACATCTCATTTTCTTGTTGAACAAGTGTAATTCTTTCTCTTCTTTCATCTGGGGTCTTGCAGACAGATAGTGACCTTATAGACATGTAATTACACTTCTGAATTACTTATATGCAGCTGTGAAAAAGAGTTAAAAAGTAATTTTAAATAATTAAATGACAAAACACAAATTGGTGTTGGTGAAAAAGCACCCTATAAGAAAGAGGAGATTTTATCTTTTAGGTTAGGAATTCCTGAAGGCTGTATTCCAAGGTTTTCCATTCTATTTCGAGTTTTAAGTATTTAGATCTCACTGTTTCCAAGTCATGGCAGTGGCTTTTTTATGTCTTGTAAAAAGATTCTCTTGTCCTGAGAAAGTCCTCGTGTTTTTTCCTGAGGTATTTTTAAATGTCCTTCTACTCTTACTGCAATGGAAAGAGTACTGACTCAAAAGTGGGAATGACACTGAATCACTCCAGAAAGTAAAGCAAATATACTATAAATGAGTACTGTAGAAGTAGCACTTTTAAAGGTAGTTACCTTCTTTATATTACTTAGAAAATCCCAGCCATGACACATAAAGAAACACACTTCAGAGAAGGAAAGTTAATAAGATGAAAAATTCACAGCCAAGTAAGTTGAAAAGTAAGGTGCAAAAGAGGTGATTAATGATTATGGTTGATGGAGGATGGATATAACAGACTATATTGTCTCTGCTGGCATTGTATGTATTCAGTGTAAATGAGAGTAAAAAGGGAAGAGACCAAGGGACATCCACTCCCATCACGCATCTAGAGATCCCAGAAGTGAGCCTATCGAAGACCACTGTGCTGTGGATTTATTATCTCTTACCTTGTACACACATCTAGCATCCTAGTGGTTGCTACAGAATTGTACAATGCTAATACATTTATTTGTTATTAAATAATAAACACAAATATGAAATTCTATAATCCTGTTATATGATTTATAATCATATAATATCATTAACAAATAAAATAGTTAAAAAGCAATCAGTGGATTGGACACGTGATTGTTGCCTCTCACATCCTTTGGGTTAGAGAAGTAATGCAGAAATGACATAAAACTAGTTTTTCTTCTTCTTCACCAGTGCTTATATTTCAAAACTGTGGGTTTTTTCAACTAGTATTCTATTTCTCACAAGCCCAGTGAAGATCCATAGCTTCTGGTTCAAATTTTTGTCCAGTTTAATCCAAAGTCGGTATGTACTTGCATGTTATTCAAAAGAGAACCATTATAATTTCAAAAGATACTTTACTTATGATTGTGCTAAAAGTATTGCTAATATGATGCATGTATTATGCAGAAAGACAAGAGCTATAGAAATTAATGACTAAAGAGCAATTTGCTTATTCGATGCATTTTCAAACATAGTTCAAAACTGTGCTATATAGGAGTAAAAATATGAAGAAAACTGCTTTAACAGTAGTAAAAGTGCTAGATGCCAACTTTCAAAGAAAGAAAGTAAATAAAATATAGAATGACATTTTTAACAGTACGTAAGATAAATAAATTTGCAATTATCTGTATGCGTACGTAAATTAGTACTATTTATCTTAAAGGATTTACAGTCTTCTATTTATATATATTTAATACTAGAGATTAGGGATTTTCAGTCTTCCATGTAATTCAGAAATATTTGGTTTTTTTCAGGACATTTCTGAAAAATTCTGATGAACATCTTGCTCAAGATTTTTCAAAAGTTTTATATCATCCATTACACTGGTTGTTTTGCATACCATCATCCTGTTTGTCCTTACTGAAGTGAGTATCAAAAGTTGAAGGTTGTAAAAGAATCACCAGGTAGTCAATATTAAAAAAGTAGTTACAACATTTTGAAAAGGGTATATCTAAATAAATGTCTAATTATTATTCTGATTAAAAAACTAAAAAAAAATTTTTTAAAATCCATTGCAGATATCCCTTATCTTTAAACTTTAAAAGGCTGTAAGAAAGGTTACGCTGAAAGCAGTGCAGTGTGTAGCTTTTTGCTAATACATTAATTAAGTTTGATATTTGAATATTTGATATTTGCATCATCTGTAGGATTTTATTGCTTTAATTAAAGAGTATATAGCTCTTGAAAATAATGTAGTTCAGCATAGTTCCTGTTTTGAAAGATAATTAAAGGGGAGATAAAGAATATGCCTCTGTTTATGATTGCTGGTTAAAAAAAAAATTGATATATAAATAACTCATTGAAAATTACGCCGCTTGATCATAGTTGATTTTTTTTTGAGATTACTGCATGATTAGAGGCAAAAGCTTAATTTCTTTTTCTGTGTCACTGCATATAATGACAAGTTACATATGAGACATATGCTACCAGCTGTGCTGTCATTCCCTTTCTAATTTTGAACCTGAAGCACTCCCACACCAGTGTAGATCCTCTCCTAACCCCTTCACCTCCTCCCCCTCTTCAAAAGTTATTTCCTGAGAGGTTTTCACTCTCCATTTTCATGAAAAGCTGCTTTTGTGAGTTGTTATTGTGTTTTCTGAGAAAGTATTTTTATATTTTGGAGGAATACGCTATCATATGAGTCATGACCTGTGGTGACCTATTGAAGACCACTGTGCTGCGCATTTATTACCTCTTACCTTGTACACGAAGTATCTGGTACCTTGAACATCATAGTATCTTCACTGTGTTTTTGCCCCATACTTCACAAAACATACTGATTTCTCTCCATAGCCTTCACTCCTAACTACGTGTCACAGTGCTGTTACCTCCTTTCCTGATGCCTCTGATAGCTGCTGAAACAGAGGCAGTAGATGCTGTTACTGAGTCAAAGTTGTGTGGTTGGCTAACCAAAATGCCAAACAGAGTGAATAAGTGTTGAATTCAGAAATTGTCCTTTTCCCTGCTTAAAATAGTAATTGAAGTTTTGCTCAGGCTTGAAAGATCATTTGTTTTTACCTCTCAATTGAACTTCAAGGAAGTTTGTCAGTGGCTTTCTAGGTTATGCATGGGTGGAGAGAGAGGAGATGAAAAGGGGAGATACAGGAGAGAGAATGACTGCATGATCACTTAGAAAGGGGTCTACTCTGTTTGTGGGAAAATTTATGCTTCATTAAGGACTCATTGTAGAAAAGACAATAAGCTTTTCAATGCCATAATCCAAAGCCAGTACTCAAAAATTAAATTATACTGTGAACTATGAGTTTGGAAGATTGCTTCACAAGTGAGTACTTTTTGATGTGTTGACATGTGTAAATGAAATGCCAGTACCATTTCAGTCTGACCTTATTCTCTTTTTTGAGGTGGAATTAGAATTTTACAGGTACTATTTAGGACAGATTTATCTTAAATAAATAGCAGAAAACTACTCCAGAGCTATCCCGTATTTACATATTTTCCCTGGGTGAAATGTGAGAAAATACACATCTTCCTGACCACCAAATGGGAAAATGAGGAGTCCAAAAGAAAGCACATCTCTGAGAATATATAGATTGTGTACCTGCGTGAGGCTGTTCCATATATATAAAGCCATGTGTATTGTGCTGGTGATGAGTAACTATGTTGGTAAAATATTTTGTGTTTTCTTTTAACAACACACCTTTCATCCGCTCAGAAAAAACAGTGGAAGACCTTGTATGTAATGAAGTAATTTGAGGGACATATTCTGAGGTGTTCTGATTTTGTTACTGGTTTTACACTGCATATTTATGTCATGGAAGCTTTTCTTTCTTGAAATATTGCATTTAGAATATTAACAAGACACATTATGTTTAAGTATTGCAACAACTATTTTTTAGAGCATCCTAATTCTTCCTGGATTGTTTTATGTTTTTACTTCTTGAATCTAATAAAAATATATATTGACTGTTCATAACAAAATTGGAAGTACAGAGTGTTGTACACCTCGGAGCTGTGGCCACCTAATTTTTAACTGAAGATTCTAACCTGGCACAAATGTGCCTATTAAGTATTTGGTCTTCCTAAGCTTAGTATTTCAAGAGAAAGTTTTGTTAGTTCCTGAAATTATTTTGTTTACAATTTCACTATTTAATCAGATTTACTACAATATTTTTCATGCCTAAAAATGACTTCAGTCTATTTTCTTTTATATATTTGACTTCAACATCTTTGTCAATGTTAACATGAATTAGCATTAATGTTTATTTGCCTTATAATATCATGAACTTATCCTTTGAGGGGTCTTTTTTCCATCTTATAACTATAGATTTTTTCTATTTTGTATCTGTAGATTTTTTCTGTCTATCTACTAACCAAAATAACATAGTTGGTTATCAACTAAATAGTTACTGATAATTTATATTACAGTTCCTTTAGTGGTAATTGTGATTCATTTTTTGCTTCATTTGGGGTTTGTAATCATTACCATTTGCAAATCAGAGTTCTGTTTTTTTTCTTTTACCATACAAAACTGAACATTTATATGTGTGATATTTATATGTACTTCACCTTTTGTCACTTTTTATGAGGCTAATCTTATTTTCACTAGTATGAGCTACAAGGATGGGAGAACATATGCCTCTCCATATGCACATTACAAAACTTCTCAGTGCATTTATTGGTGCTCGCTTCATGGCTGTAGGGAATGTCTGCTGTATTTTATTTTTCCTCCAAGTGAGTCACACCATTGTACATTTCAATTTGCAGGAGGCTTAAGGAGCCAAGAACTGGTGTATATTACAACATGATTACTTCCCATCTGGTCAATGACAGACAAGTTTTATTTCAACTCAAATATTCTATAAATGGCATTTATTTCTAAAGTCATTTAAAAATATTATCCTTCATAAATCTAATTGACCAAACTTGTCCCTTTTCTTATAGTTTGAAGGCAATGAGGGACCTTATTAGATATGATAACATGGCATTGAAGGGAGAAACAATATTAAACTAGCCCATATATTTTAACTGAATTTGTGAAGTGTTGAGTTTGCTCACAGCCACAGCACTAATTCTAATGTGAATATAGTAATTGTTTTGTTTTAAACTTTAATTACTAACTACTAATTAGTTCTTAACATGCAATAAAGTTTTTATGTGTGTAACTAATCTTGCACATACAGAAATTAAGAGAATACTACAAAGAAAGCAAAACAGTAATGCTGAAAGTTTAAATGCAATGTGTGTTTTAAATATGGAAAAGTTATTTTGGCTGCAAGTTCTATCGAGTTTTAAATGTGTATCTGTATACCTTTTTGATAAATTTTATTAGAATCCAATAAGCACTTATATACAAAAATATAATTGTCGAGCCAGTGCTACATTATCAACAAATCACAAAAGCTGTACATAAGTTTTCATGACATGTACATTGCTTATCAACTCATAGATATTTGCTTTACTGTTAAAATCCCAAAGTCTGAGGTGTATAAAATCCTCCTTTACCAAAATATATTCATGTTTTCACAGTATTTACTGTGAAGTTTTGACATCATAGTGTGATGTAAAGGTCCTGCTGGGAAATGGGGTTGTGGAAGCTTGGTTTCCTTCAAGGCTGCCCTGCAAGATATGTATGTGGCATACTGCTTTTCTGGTAATGGAGACACACATACGTATGAGGGTCTAAACTAGACGAGTATGTCAGCTGGCATTTTCATTTCCAGGTATTGTTGGTTTGTGTTCGGTATTTTGTCTATATAGCAACCTTGAGTGAACAACAAAGTTTTTGTGCAACTCTGCATACAAGCAGAGTTGTATAGGTGGTGGCACACTTGGCCCGGTCAGATGATCATAGAAGTGTGCAACACAACAGCGAAGTTCCCCTCCATTAGAACAGCCACATGAACCCGTTTTAGTTCTGTGCTGATAGTTGTGTGCAAATGGCACATAAGGGATATGTGCAGAGGCACATAAATTCTTGCCTAGTCTGACAGAAAAGTGTCGCGTCTGATGAAGAAGGCTTTAACTGATGCTGAAGGTGTTCTGTGTGTGCTGGCATGTAATGTTTACACCTGCATAGTTAACATGTCAGTGCATGTGTAGTTTCTACACTGGGGCGTGTAAAATTTATGTGCATAAAAGTTTACACATGCAGTGCATAAACTTTCAGTGTTAGCAACTACCATTGTATAAACTTGTAGCCAAAATGAATAAATACAATGGCTAAACATCAGTTGAAATTTAATTGTAAAACCTTCAAAATAATGAAAAATTAAGCTTTCAAGGAAAAAAAATCACCCACAACCCAGTTCTGAAAATTTCTTTTTAAAAATGTTTCAAGAAGAATGAAATAGTAAATACAGTGGGTGATAAACATCTTGCAGGACAATATTTTAATTAATTCATTCATTAATTGCTCCAATATGAGTTCAGCAGTTGGTGTTGAGTATTGACTGAGTTCAGAGGAAGCCCTGAAATCTTTTTGTTTGGAAACCTAAACTTTTGCAGAACATGGAAACTTGTAAACAAAACAAAGTGCAATCTCCTTAAAAGCTAATGAATTTGTACTATGCTTTCTCACTTCTTCCTGCTGGCAAAGTAGTTATCCAAACAGTCTAATATTTCAGGTGGATTTTTCAGTACATGTGAGAATTGGTCAACCTAATGTGGAATCTTGCAGCGCCTTTGAGCATTCTCTCTGGTTTTTGTTTAAGAACTTCATATACTTCAACCAGGACACTTCAGAGCTCTTACTAAACAATTAATGTAATAGTGAACTAAATAATAACAGCCTTAAATTTATTCAGGCACCAAAAAAAAATCCTTTTTGCCTGGTAGAACAAGGCAAACATAGTTCCATGAAAGAGATAAGTGAGGTTGCTTTGTATCAGTTATAATTTTGGCAGACTACCAAATGTTAATTTGCTTTTAGGTAGTTCAGATTAAATGTAATCCTTCCCTGAGCAGCCTTAAAGTAAGCAAGCATTAAAGCGTTTTCAGAGTAATCTAGGAGGAACTGACATTTAAGGGAGTTAGCACTTTAAGCATCTTAATTTCATAGATAAATTAACTACATTATTTTGTCTTTATCTTACATTTTGAAAGGAGTCCATCAGCCAGAGAAATGGCAGCCCAGGGTCAGCTGAAACTGCTCTTATCCCAGCCTTACTGTAATTTGAACTTGCTTTTGGAAACGTTGCTGCATGATGATTGTCTCTTAGTGAAAATTTTACTGAGAAGTTCAAGTAAGTACTTATACTGTCAATCCTTATAAGAATGTCAGAGAGAAACAGAAATTCATTTTTATCTTCTTAAATACCAAAGGAGGGCTGTCAGTCATTTTTTGGGGGGTATCAGTAGCCATTCATTTATCAGTAGGACACTTCTTGAATGGGTAAAAAGGAAGAAAAAAATCATCACTCTTAGTGAGAATGTTTTGCAGTCAGAGTGTTCATAATTTCAAAGCAGACTACAATTTGATAGAATAGGCTGCGGTTGTAAATGCAAAGGAGTCAAAATGAATTTGAACTTAATAGAGCTTTGATACCAGAACTGCTTTATGCAGATTTTTAACAGTGGATTAGTAATCTGAAAGATCACTTTCAAAAATATGTTTCAACAGTGAAAAGCTTCTTAGAGTTTTATTTAAGTTCTGTGTTTCTCTCTATAGGCATTCTAGAAGTACATTTACATGCTTCCTCATGTTAATACTCTCATTAATGCCATTATGAAAGTAGAGCAAATAAAAGAATGGTTCTACAAGGTTTTCCTTTCATTCTGCTAATACTGTGTTTGAAGCAACAAACTTTACCACATCTTTCCTTTTAATAGCTTTTGGATCAAATGATCAGATTGTTGAAAAGCTAATGGTATAATCACCTGCCTGGCATAATTTTGCAGTAATACAGAATGAGAGTTTCAGTTTCTATCTTTCTTTAGCAAAAGAATTCTCCCTACTTATAAAAAAACCTATTAGATCCACATAATATTAGATATAACGTAATTTAGTTCTGTCATTTTGAAGTGGTCTAACATTTGTCAGGGGTACAACATTGCTTCCACTTCTGTCATGCCTCTTATTCAGAGCTGCATTGCATCCACTTCCTTATTCAAATACCTGTCATCTTTTACGAAGACTGACAAATATTTGATCAGGATCATATTCTTACCCTAGTGTTACCCAATATTGAATTTTGCTAGCTGCTTAAATTATCACAGGTATTAAGTGACAGAATGTATTAATCTATTGACTGACCAACCTCTTGAGTTTCAGGGAAATGTATGCTACTTTGAATTAGAAAATGTGCTATTTACATAGACTTTGTTAATGCAATTATAATATTGGTATGAATAAACTTCCAGGTTAGATAAAGTTGAAACCTGCGATGATCCATATCTTCTAAATTAATTTCAACAGGGTTAATTATATAAAATAAAATGATTGTATTCTTTATTCCTCCTATACAGCAGCTTTCTGATACTGTATAAGCTAGTCTTTTTTTATTGTGTGAACTGTTACGTATTAGTGCAAGGAAAGTTAGTACTAGCAATGACAGTTTTGGATTCTTCTGTTCAGTAGGATAAAAGGCTTACAGAATTACATACTCATAAACAGTAAAATTTTGCAATGTGTAATATTATGCATGAAAACAGATACAAAGCTAAGTATACCATACTTTTTGAGCAATTTGCACTAGTAATAACAAAACTCCTTGGTCTTTAACTAGATGTTAAGAATTTTTTTAATAGGAAAAGCCTTCTCACATTTTACTTTATTTTACACTCAGTCTTTTACCTTTAAAAAACAGGACAGAAGGCAAAAATTCTGTATAAAGAGGTCTTTGTATACGCCTGTGTTTAGGTAGTAATAACAATATTTTTGTGTTGTAGCATTACTTTGGGATACTTCCAGTAGGCATCACACAGACACATTTAATGTAATTGCACTCCCATTGTTCTCATGTGGAAGTACCATGGTGAGGGTCAGCAATAATGTATATTGCTGTATATGTATATGTATATGTATATGTATATGTATAGCAGGGAGTGTTATTGGGATTGGCAAAGTTGTCACAGTAGAAAGAGTATTTGGGGGAATGCATGTATGCATGATTCAGTGTTGCTTAATATTTTAAGATGGTTGTCATATTTGTTGAAGGTACTGAAACTCCATGTATGTAAATATAAGCTATCTGAACAGGGATATGACAAGATTTGGATTTTTGTCAGGTTTTTATGTGGTAGGATATATGAAATGTACATGAAAAGTAGTGCTCCTCAGATAACACATCAAAATACTGAATTTTTCACATAAAAAATACTAAGAGCAATGAATCAGGATACCCAAAATGGAACCACTTGCTTGTCTCCAGTGAGTATGGCCACTGGCTAAAAGGCACCTTTGAAAAAATAGTTGAAAAATCGGATTTGCGTATTAAGACTCCTATAAGTTAAACTACAATTCTAAATAACCTTACTGTATTAAATTACAGTTAATTACAGTGTGACATAATCCCAGAGTTGTTCTCTATAGGTCCAACATTCAGAAAATTTCTTCTAAGACATGTTCTTGAGTGAGTGAAGGCGCTAGGGCCTGTGCTGTGCCTTTTCAAAGAGAAATAATGAAAGTAGCTGGTACTGTGTTTATTTTCTGACAGAACAAACTGCTTTGCAGTTTTCTTGGTGGAATTTTACCAGAGTTGCTTTATCACCCATGGATAAGAAACAGAAATGGATTATTTTGACAAGCAACAAATAATAGAGGAATAAAGAAAGTGATGTTTGCATAATATGAGTTATTGAATCCAGCAGATGCTGATATGAAAACTGGAAGGGTGAAAGTGAACTCAGAATTTCTGCTAGATTTGCTCTAAATGCACAGCATGCCAGCAGAGCAGTCTGTAACTTCTTGTTTGAAAGTCTTTATTTCCAGGCACCAGGAGTTATTCTTTGCATAATCAAGCAAAAAGCAACAGCTTTATTGAATTACACTGTCCCAACATGGATTTAATACCAACGGGAACCTCGTCAGTCAGCAGACACCTCGCCATTTACCAATAGCAGATAAGAAAGAAGTCACTAAGAAATCATCAACAAGGCACATCTGAGGCCTTCTATCATTCTTTGGGCCTTCTACATACTTTTATTTAAGAAGAAGAGATGGTAGCACCAAGTTAATGATGTACAATAGAAAAGCAATGTTTTCCTTTTAAAGAATCTTATTCATTACAATGAATACATGAGACTCTAGTTGTTACAGAGATTTAATTTCATTTTCTACACACAACTTAAACATGAATACTGGCATGGGGAGATAAACTGGAAGAAAACTGCTTTCACAGCAGGACAAGGCCATTGGCAGTTTCACCTAATGTTTTTGGCTTGCACAATGCATATTTAGAGACTAATGGAAGAGGGTATTGTGTAGCCTGTACTGTTAAACCTAGGTGATATCCTGATCTCCATGAAGGCTTTGAAATAAGAACCGATAGTAACATTTGCAAATATTCTGTGATAAGTTTAGGGCTGCAAGTCTGAAATTGGACCCAAAGAAATGTGAGTTGCTTCAAAAAGAGGTAATTTACCTTGCACACTTAAGCAGGATGGTGAAGAGAGGATTTCCACTGAGAAAATAAAACTGTGTGGTGCAGTATCAACCAACTCCCTAGACACTAATAGATATTAAAAGTTTTCTAAGACTGTGCTTTTGTAAACTGATTTATGAATTTTTTTTAAGATAAATTACTTTAAAATATATTTGTAGAATGGAAACTTTTTTTTTTCTGCACTACAATTCTTTGCCCCTTGTGACGCAGCTCTTTAACTGCCCCAATGTATAATGTGGCATTTTAAGGTAAATTTTAAGTAGTAATTAAATTTTAATTAAATGTCATTAAATTAATTAAATGCCAGGCCTTTAAAGGTAAATAGCATTGATTTTTTGTAAATTACCCTGAAAGAACAGTGCAAGGTGCTAACTTTACCAATGGACCTCACTTAAGAATCTGACAGTACTTTCAGTGACAGTAGAGTTCTTACAAAAGAAAATGTGCATTCCCATAAACTACTATCTCCATTAAAAACTGCTGTCATTGGCTAAATCTGTATAACAATTTAAAACTTGTATTTCAAGTACTTGAAGGTAATTATTTTTGTACTTCTTTGTAATAACTGCTTGGATTTAATAGTCCTGAGACACGGTCTATCAGGCAACTGGAAAAACTAGCAACTGTGCTAGTCCCATGTGTTTCCCCACACATTTTTGGGGAAATACAGTCTTGCAGGTTTTTTTGCAAAACTTGGGGGTTAATCTACAGCACTGTCCTCATTAGGAGAGCACAAGTAATTCACTTTTAGAGGAGTTTATCTGCTTGTGCAGATATAGCTCTCTCTTCTAGATGTTTGTGTATCATCTGACATGAGGCTTGTGAATACAGACTCAGGAACACCTGAGAATTTTCTTAGCTTCATCATGATAGCAAACTGTGTCATAGTAGCTTAACGTCAAATGATTAGGAAATTATTTTTAAAGTGGCATCTCTTCGGAATATCCATCCGAGGAGTAAACTTACTGGATACTGTACCTGTATAACCAATGTGGTAAATGGTAGATATGTTTACTGGCGTGATACACTTCTAGCTGGAAGATCAATGAAGGACCTTAACCAGACATCCTGTTCCTTTTGATGGCTTTCCTGTGATTGTGAAATATTGAATAGGAAATTCCATCTGGACTGTAGTAGAGCCCTGCTGACAATCGCATACCTTCTCTTGACAAAGTGTGAAGATAATCTTTGTGATATGTTTGTGATAGTCTCTATGACTATATTATAAGGTCATACGGATAGCTTTTCAAAGACCTAGTAATTTCTGGTAGGAACTTCTTGCTACAGTAGAGCTGTAGACTGAATACATTTTAGGAGGGTAACTTGGTCAGTATTCATCCAAATACATGGGGTAATACAAAGGAGGTAATGTAGCCGTAGGACTGAATTCAGTATTCCCTCATCAATTTTTTTTTACCACAACAGCACAATTTCAGCATACCATCCCATACAATCAGTGGTGGAGGGATCGTGATAGTAATGATTTTTCCACATGATCCGGGTAAGATAGATTTCACAGAAGCCGTTAACCCAGAGATTCATAATGGACGATTCTTCTAAGATAGTTGAAAATAAACTGTTTAGGGAGAAAATAATATTAAGGGAGTTGAATGAGAGTAAAATACTATGGGATTGGTGATGTATATATACATAGGCACATAAATAGTTTGCTTGTATATTAATAATTTATAGGCAGATGATACAACATTTGTTAAAGTCTTTTTGTCTTGTGTTGAGCTTTTTAGTTGCCGGAAATTCAGGATTCATTGGATTCACACGTAGCAGGTAATACAGGGGATATTGTTATTTGGGTTTTACTAAATTCAAATGGATAGGGTTAAAATCTGCATTTCATTCAGGATAGAAGTAATATGATTAAAATTTATTTTTTGAATTAAAAATTAAATAATAGACTTGCTACCAAAATGAAGTCATAATATTCAAAGTTACAATAGATTATAGCTGTTAAGGCTGACTGGGGAATGATTGCATTGTATAGGGGCAACTCTATGAGAGACAAGTAAAATGATCTACCAGAACAGATACAGAAAAAGAATAGAAAAAAGCCACTGAAAGAAGAAGCACTGAGGATATAGTGCAAGGAAGCAAGTAATACAGAGTGCCTGTTGAAAGATTTGGTTCTATAAACTACTAAAATATATTATTTTTGCGTTCTTTATATTCTCATCAACTGCTGTGATTTAAACTATAAAGAAAACAGAAGTTTTATGCTCATGGCAAATAAAGAACTGTATCAGAAATAACTTGCTCCATCTTCAATTTCTCATCCTAAATGAAACAGCATGTAGAAATTTGAATTTTGACTACCTCTTTTGGTCAAAAAAGACAGCATAACTGTTTATAGCTTGTCTGTCTTGTAAGGATTCACTAGGGAAGAATTCTAGAGTCAATAACAGATTTTCTAAATTTCCTAAGATTCATTTCATGGCTAAACCCATAGCAGATAAGAGCCGAATGAGTGTGATAGTGCCAGCAAGTTACTGGGAGGTATTTCTATCAGTAAGAAAGGAGTATGGATAAATTACATTTTTAAGTCGGCCTCTTTGAAGATGTTTTTGAAATACATGGTACTATCCCAAGAGGTTAAGTGCATTATTTTGTGATAGGAAGAATGATTCATTGTGACTGGTTAAGGCATAGCTGTTATTCGCTAGATACATTATTTTCTTATAAAGAGATTCATTAGTAGCATTAATAATATGTTTTATTTATTTTGGCATCCTCTGTGCATATGGAACATCATGCTATATGGAGATAACAAATCGCAGATTTTCTTTAACAGGTACTTAAGTATATAGTCATATTTTTGTATGGATCTAAGTCCTGCTAAAATGAAAAAGAAGCATTTCCGTTGAGCTACCTGTAGGAGCTTTAGATTACCTTCACAGAGTAGCTTTTGATATACAAATGCAGTCAGTGGAAAAAAGAGAAATATATAGAGGGAAGCATCAGTGGGCAATAAGTATGATGCCTATCATATAAATACTGTTCTTATGTGATGATTAACAAGAAGGCTGCACAGGATTTCAAACTAAGATGAATATTTAATGTTATGACAGGTGAGCTAATAAACGTTAAAGAAAAATTCTAAGGCAGGAGAAATCTACATATCTCTCTGTAGACTCCTAATTCATAATATTTAACCAGCTATACTGATCAAGTAGCTAAACCTTTCAACCAGCTGCCGTTATCCATGCTGGTTTATCAGTCAGGAGACTCAAGGATGTAGCATTTCAACCTGAACTTTGAAGAGTCAGATATTCTTACAATAAAGGCAACATTTACTTCAGCGTAAAAGAAGAAAATGCTGATGAAAGCATACATATCTTGTTATGTTTAGCCTCAGAATGATTTCCCAGTGGATTCCTGAAGATCTTCACTTAAAAGCATGAGACTTGTATTATACGCTACTTACAAGAAGATGTATATATATATATAACCCCCTACAGAATTCTTTTATACTTCTTTCCATTTATCTAAATTTATTAGTAGCACTAAGTGGATTAGAAAAGTTATTAATAAGTGTGACTCCAACTTTCCACATGATCATAAAGCAAATTTAGGCTTAATTTTAATTCATAAACCTCTTTAAACAAAGCAATTTCCCATCATGTTCTGCCAAGACAGTTCACGTAGTGTTCAAAATCTTAGCAAATCCTCCTCCCTAGAATTTGGTTAAATTAGCCAAAAAAAAACAAGTTAGGGTATTATAATCAAAGTTCAATTCAAATTTTCATCTCACAATTTGAACACCACTGAATTTTCCTTTTTGAACTACTTTTTCTGCTCCGTTAGTTTTTTCTTTTTCATATCCATATTAGACAACATATCACTGGTTTGAGTGAATTAGTGGAATCTGTCTGATTCTTCACTCCGAAGCATCTGGCATTGGAAGGTGTCTCAGCAAAACATACCAGCTCACTCAGCTCATAGAAAAAAAGCTGACTAAAAAGAAATCCTTATTGCTGATCTGTCTCCTACCTTGGGAAAAAACCCACAGTTTTTTGGTTATGAAATCACTGTCTCATTTTTCAGCTGCCTTCGTTCTATGGGCTGTTTCTATTAAGGTTGCACACTACCCAAACTGAATGGTTTACAATGATGTGTGAATTAGATGGTAGGAATTCAGAGGAGAGTAAAATGAGATTTTTTAGTTTTACGGCATTCTGAAGTTGTTGTGAGCTGGGTGGAAAGCAGTAATTTTCCACTGTAGTAGGTTTTGAAGACTGGTCGAACCACTAGATAAATGCAGCTTAGAAATTTAGGCTCTCTCATCTTTCTCCTGCAGAGGTTGCTAAAGACATGGGCAGCCAAACTGGTGTAACCTTCAAGTACACTTTCAAGTATAATTTTATCTAAATGAGTTTTACAGAAATTTTCAGTTTTGCAAACTAGAAATTTGACCTACAAGTGTTTAGTTGGTTCTGGCTCTGGTCATTTATGATTGTTAACATCAGAAGCATATTCCAGAAATACGTTTGAAGCTGAGGTCTTTAACATTAGCGCAAGTCAAAGCCATTGAGATGCATTGGTTCAATGAGAGGTTTAAACACATCATGATTCTTCAGCTGGCGTAATGTTTTATAGTCATTATGGAAAAAGCATAGAAATATATGTTATGTAAGCTGTTACCACTCAAATCTATGAAAATCAATAGTAATTTTTGAAAACATAGGTAACTGTATCTTAGCAGGGCTGAGATTTTGTTTTGAGGAACTGATTTCCTCTCAATTTCATCTTAGACTGAAAACCAAAGGCAACTTAATTTGGGGAGTATGCAGCTGCTACTTCATTTTATTTTATGCACCTAAATAGAGTTCTGTTATTTCACGTGACTAATATATCGGTTAGAGGAGTTCAGCAGTAGTAATTTTTTGGCTGTGATTCTAGAGAAGTAGTACAATTTACTTTTGATTAATATTTAGTACATAATCAAATTCCAATTATATACTGAGTGCATTTTGAGTTAAATAAGCAAATTCCATAGTTTGTAAACATGCTTGAGACTTTTTTTAATGGCTAGGAAGGCAGACAAATGTCATGCTGTCACAGTTTAAAGCTGGGCTGGCTATTAAATGGACGACAGATGCTCTTTGTTAACCCGCTCCCTCCCCAAGGGGTGGGGGAAAGAGAAAAGGGAAAGAGACTTACGGGTTGGAAAAAGTTACAACAGCTTTAATCTAACTACAATAATAATGTATAATAATAATGGGAAAAAAAATAATGAAACATATATACAAATATCAATATCGAGCTCTCCCCCACCTCAATGACAAATATGTCACCCGGATGCTGCAGGGCATGCCCCAGCAAAGTGCCAGACTGTACTCAGCAGCAGGCAGGGGCTGGCTTCAGGAATGCACGGATCAGGATCGAAGGCAGAACAATCAGACAGGGTCCTCCTCGGACGCCGGCCATAGAAGAAGAGAGAGTGACCCTCGTGATCCCTCAGCTTTATACCTAGTATGACACATATGGATGGAATACTGCGTTGGGTCAGGCTTGGGTCCCCTGTCCAGCCCAGTCTTCCCCACCGGAGGGTCACAGGTGTGACCCCTTCTCTGCCCTTTCGGTTCTGGTGCATAAGAAAGTCAGCAGAAGCAAGCATCGGCCTTGGTCTCCATAGGGATAACTATAAGCAAGAGCCTTTCTGCATACCATTCCTACTGATGTTCCAGCACCAACTATAAACACCGACCCTTATCACTGCTAGAAGCAGCCGCTCTCTGGAAAAGCATGCAGTTAATGTCAGAGAGTGCAGCTGCTCAGAATAGACTTATCTAAAAAGTAAAGTTACTGAAAGAAAATTGGTTCTGTCCTGGCCCAAACCAGGACACATTATGCAGAGGACCATCAGATTTCAGCATCTGTAAATAGTATTATTGTTTGAAATATTATTCAGATACAGTTTGCAGTTTGTTTTGACTAATGCTGTGTATTACTTGAAATTATTATACCTGTGTTTTTGTTTATTTTGAAGGAAATGAAGTATTCAGTAGTGGTGAACAAAGTTATCTCCTAGAACAGATAAATAACAAACAGCCTACTCTGATTGAAACAATCTTCACAGTATTGTCTTGCTGCACGTTATCACCCAAATCTCTTGGCATTGCTTTTGAGACCTACATGGAAAAAGAGCAGTTGTGGAATTGCTTATGCAATATGACAGGTATTTAATTTATTACTAAGTATTTAAAATCTGATGTTAAACCTTGTCAATTTTCAGACTTGTGGTGCGTGTTATTTTTACTTTAATAAATTAGATGAATTAGGTTGCTTCAAAATTACAGTTTAGTTGAAGTGTTTTGAGCAATCAGGTTACTGTAGGAGTGGTGAAAATTTTGAAGAAAGCAGAGGTGACAGAGCAGTGTGGTCAACCAGGATTCTGATTTCCTTAAGTGCCTGTCTTACCTGCACGCTGGCAGCAGATAGTTGCTGTAGCTCTGTACCAATACAGGTTCTTTCTCTGTGTGCATGTAATAGCTCCAGACATTTGCCATGATTTAAAAGTAAGAAACTATTTAAGGAGAATGGAAAAATAAAAGGAAGGACTGCTATTGAGGGAGACATAGTGTGATGGGCATATAGACTTTGCTGTCAACAGGCAGACAGTCTCATAATCTTCCATGGAGGGGGAGAGCTGTCCTCACAATTATAGCAACTAACGCTGCTGCCAAGGGAAAGCGGTACTCAGCCACAAAAGAGAGGTGAGGTTTAGAAGGGTGATCTTGCAAATGATGGCTAAAATGCAGGAAAGCTCAAAAGAAAAGAAAAGAAAGGAAGAAAATGCGTGAATGTAAGAGGGGAAATGGAATTATGAATATCACAAAAGAGAAAATAATGATGGTAAAAGTGCTCAAGTATCCCTCAGAGAAAAATCGGATTGCAGAAATTAGAAGACTAAGGTGTAAGAGGAAGAAAAATACAGAAATGTTGCATGGAAGCTTCCAGAAAGGCCATGCAAAGAAGAATAAAACTTTAATCAGCAAAAAGTACAGACAAGCAAAAGTATGATGAGCAAAGGACCTAACATTTCAAAAGACGTCTCTGGTATGTCCTGCGTCACTCTGCCTAACAACTACTGTGCCATTGCAATGGAGAAACTGCAATTCTCTGAGGTATTAAGAATGTGGGGAAGATTGGTGACACTGGACACAGAGAAGGCAGAGTTACTGAATACCTTCTTTGCTTCAGTGTTCACTGCTAGGACTGGCCCTCAGGACTCCCAGACTCTGGAGATAAGAGAGAAAGCACGGAGAAATGAAGACTTGCCCTTGGTAGATGAGGATTGGGTTAGAGAGCAGCTAGGCAAACTGAACACGCACAAATCGATGGGTCCCGATGGGATGCATCCACGCGTGCTGAGGGA
>VZSC01018602.1:184575-240502 GCA_013398225.1 Steatornis caripensis
CATTCCTGTGCAACCTGCTCTAGGCTAACCTGCTTTAGCAGGGGGGTTGGACTACATGATCTCTAGAGGTCCCTTCCAACCCCTACCATTCTATGATTCTATGATTCTATGATTGATACTTGCTGTAATGTCAATAACTGTGTTTAGGATGATCTATTTTCAACATGCAATCTCTGATAACATGCTATGTCTCTGTTGATGTCTGTTATTTTTATGCATTTTTGTTGCCAAAATATCTTTTTTCCTTTGCTGTTCTCTAGTGTAACAGTTTGGGTATCTAATAAATGCAACTTCATTAATACTATCAAGACAAGTTTAAAAACCTAGGTATATCCATTTGCCTCACTGATATTAAATGTACTCCATATAAAAAGGAAGACATCAGTCAGCTTAAATTAGATTTTTAGAAATGTATTGATGGAGAAATGAGGATGAAGAAAATAAACTGTATTTTTTGTTAATACTGTGTTAAGATGGTACAAGATGCTACAGTGTTTTGCTTTGTTCTCTTTCTTTAATTTGTAACAGACCAATAGGTCTAACTTATTATGAATCATAATGTTTTAACTTTTCTTTCTGTAAGAATTCTGAAACACTTCTTTTTGAAACAGATTTACACAAATAACTACACTTACTGAATATTTAATAATTCTTCCTTCTGAAGTTTTCAGTTGTGGTGAGTCGGAGCCAGAGGTTATCGGATGCTTGAAGCTGACTTTGATTAATTCAGTCAAGGGTATAGTGAAGCACATAATTTCTTTGATGCATTCATGGGAGGCAACAGAAAACTATGGAGCATACCAGCACAAGCAAATAGTTCCTGAAAGTTTACTGAAAACGGTTCCAAAGGAATGGAATTATACCCCTCGAGAAATGGAGAGAAAAGAATCTGGGAAATGTGGGTGAAATTTATACTGGTTTATAAATTTGTCGTAAAAGCTTGTTACCCCTTTTACGAGTACATATCAAAATTGAACAGTTAGAGTACGTGAGTGTTGCAGTTTGACAATGAACAAAACAATTTCCGAACATTGTCTATTTTTTTCATAGCACTTAGCATTAAAATTCAGTTATTCTTTCTTGAGACTTACACCCATGCATACACAAACAACCTTTTTCAAATAATCAATGTTGTAGTACTGATATTAGTAATACCAAAAATGTTTTTAACAAATGGCAGTATTAAGGTGAGCTTCAAGGCAGAGTAAAGCATAATGACTATGCTATTGTCTTAATGCCTGTAACCAGCTCTTCTCTTAGTTATCATCTTTTCGGTCAGGACTGTTTGTATTGACTGAGATGATAACAACTTACTCATCCCAACTTTACAACACAGAAATTTATGTTTGAATAGCACTGGAACTGTTATGGAGTGTGCTACTGCTTGGTTGTTGAAACGGTTACTGAAGGAGGAGAAATAATATACATAATAGATGTTTTGAAGGTGATTGAATGTAAAGTTGACTTCTGGTAGATGCTTTCATAGCCTACTGTGCCTAAAGTCTCCATTATTTCAAAAGGGTAACTTCTGGAAACATTTCCCCATAAATTTATTGCCACCAAAATGTTACCTGCTTATTTTCAATACAGTAGTATCATTATAGTATATTCTGACATGGAGTTTTGAATATGTAGGTTGTGGGCAAGCCAGGGCATCAATCCATTCTTTCTTTCTGTGTATCTTCTCTTCAGCATCTTGAGGCATGTTTATGCAGCAGTGTGCTCACTGCACTCTCACTGCAATCTCACTTTAATCTAGAACTTCTATGGCTATTTTAGGCTGTCACTAAGCCTGAACTGGTATGCTAGCTGAGAGGTAAGGCTCAGACACAGTCACAAATTAAATTTGCTGTGTGACACCTGGAACAGGTCTGGCTTTTTTTTTTTTTTTTCTAAATAGTTGAGAATATAAGTGCAGTGAGTCAGGGGTTTTCTTGATTTGTTTGGGTTTCGGGTTTTTTTTTTTTTTAAATCTTGACTCCATATTGCAAATCACCGTTTGGTATATTGTTTTGTATTAGGTATGTCTGGGGTTTTGAGCAGCATATTTTCTGTAGTTACTTCTATAGCTACTTTTGACTTTCTATCTGGAGTGTTTAAAATACAGTGCTATGTAGCATGCATGCTTACATGAAAGTTGATAAACTGAAGTTTCGTAGGCTTGAACATAGGAAGGGATTGATGAAAACTCAGGATTATGAAAGTAGGTAATATCTTAAGACACTTAGTGCAACGCTGCACTCATGAAGTTGAAAAAATATTGCACCACAATTTTGAAGACAACTTTTTACATTCAGAATACCTGGGTGTTGTCTCTTTCATTTATTCTGTAATAACGGTGCACAGCAGGACTAATTGTTAAGAGAGTCACTGTCTGAATTCCAAATTTTCTAGGTTCTCTGTTTTTAATTCATGTTATTGTTTAGATTTTGTGGGGTTTCTGTGGAGGAAGCACAATAGAAGTCAAGATACAGTGTTGAGTACTTAAGCTTTTTACCCATTTTGAGTACAAAAGCAAGTTAGAAATTATCATCCAACATTCAGAAGCATGCTGAGATAGAACTAGAATGTTAATGTTAATCATATCTTCTTTTCTTTCTTTTTTTAAGGCTTCACAAGGCTTGCAGCTCAGGCAGTATCTATTGTAATCAGCAAGTTACCTACAGTGATTGCATGTTTGCCTCCCCCAATTAAGTACTTCTTTTTTCTCGCTGAGAGAAAAATGTCAAGAAACTTTGCTGAATTGAAGAAAGCTGGTCTGCTTGTCTGGGACTTGATTGTAATTATATGTCGGATATTTGAGGATGGAAATAGTGCAGAACTTTTAACAGGTGCAACACTTGACAGATGGAGCAAAGAAAAACTCAGTTTAGTTTGTGTGTGCTTAGAAAGTATTATAGGAAAACAGAAAAGTGGTCCTAAACAAGTGACCCAGAAGGTTATACAAAGCATTGAGCAGCAAAGACCAAACTGGATTGAAAGCCAGTTGCTGAAGGCAAGAAAATTGAGCACAGACTGGTAAGAATGTAGTATTTTTCAAATGCTGTTCTTTGTTCTTTATTTTACTGAATTATTTGCATGTTTATGGCTCTTGTTCAATTTTAGAAAACAAATAGTTGAGCAATCATATTAACTGGATTCATTCTTAATATTGATGGCTTTATGGCATGTTTTTGCAACTTAATTGCATTGTTGAAACACTAAACCATAGTTGTTTCATCAGAACAGTGTCTTCATACTACTTAAAGATTTCACATTTGAGGACAGTTTAGTTGGTGTATTGTTCAGAATGTGACCAGGTACACTGACTAGAAGGCACCACAATGTATTTATAGATTAATTCTTCTATGGTGATTAAATTAAGAGGGACTATGAAAAGCTTTAAGTGTTCAGCTGTGATTGAAAAGTAAGCATGCTTCATTTTAAAACACAACAAACCCCCAAGGCAAGTAGGGTATATCAAAACAGGACAAGGAGAGTATCCTGCTGTGCCTTTGTGACGAAATATCAACCTTCCCTGCAGATTTGACATTAAGGTCTGAGTGTTTTAAATCCTTATAATAATTTTTCAAGGAGGTGTGTATACGTCAGTGTGTTCCTAGTTCAGTCTGTTTTAATGTTGAAGTCATGTACCATTCTGTAAAAATACTATTCATCAGCTTTCCAATATTAGATTTGTCGGAGTTACATGACTTACTGAATTAAATTGTTGACTCTGAAAGTAAGATTTCTCATTTTTTGATGAATATTCTTGAAGGTTACAGTAGTTGCTATCCTGACAGTAATTGCCCATGTAAACAAAGGATATAGTGATTGTAGGTCAGAATCGCTGATACCAGTTAACAGACTTTCATGCAGTGCTTTAAGGGGCACTATCCTGTTTCTATGAGTAGTCAGTTAACATGAACAGCACTAAGCGGTAATAGCGTCACATGAATGCTCATTGACATTGACCTTCGTAATCTTTATATTTCCATTTAATGCTAATTTACAAGCTCTAATCCAGTGATTAAAAGATTGAAGCCAGATGCCAGTGACTGAGAATCATAGAACAAAAAACCCATAATGATAATGTATAAATTGATACTTAACAGAATGGCTCCATAATACAATTTCTCATATCACTGAAAATAGGTGTTTCTTAAATAATACAAATGCAGGGTAAAACAATACTATGGATAACCTCTAAAACTCAAAACTTTAGTATTTGCACTTCTTCTGAAGCTGAGAATTTTAAATTAATATGCTACTTTGGTTGATGCTGTACACATAGAGAAAACATTTTTCCACACTCATTTTCCATAGTCTGATACCTAATGGATAATACAGCTTTTTTGGGGTATGTTAGAAAAGAAAACAAAGTGAGAAATGGTTTGTGACTGGGACTCCTAATTTTAAGCTTAAGAAACTGAAGAATGCATTATCTGTTCTCCAAATTAGTAGTTATATGATGCAGTTAATCAACTGGCTTTGGTGGGATTTCCGTGATGTTAGTCTAGCATAAATGTTATTTTTCCATTCTACATTCAAATATCATGGGTCAATTTCTGGGGAAAAAAAATCTAGTTAATAAATAGCTGAGATATGAAGTGTAGAGATAAAATATTATTGTAAATGCAAATTATAAAACTAATATGTTAAAGCTGAAATTCAAATATCAATTAAACTAAGTAAGGGTCACATAATTACTAAACTAAAAGCAGATCGTTCAAAAGGAGACTTGTGACGTTTATGTGATTTGTTTGAAATAGGAATGGTTGTATTTATAAATGTTTATGGACTTTTAATAGATACAGCATGTGAAAGAAAATAAAAACCATAAAATAAAAGAATTTATATGGGATTCACCTACTCAGTTGTGAAAACATCTTTGAAGTGCACCTGATTTTTATAAGTGAAAATCTTGCTTGATTATGTGTTACGCTATTGTTATCAAGACTGCTAGCTACATAAAAAGTCTGAATATTATGTAAGTTCTTCCACTGTGGCGTACAAATTTAACTTCATTTTTAGAAATTTTTAAAAAAAAATAATCTAGTGAAAGGTTCAGAAAGTGGCGGTTGTATGCTTTGCCTGTCTTGTGTACTGCTTGAAAGCATTACTATTCATTAAAATAACCTTCACTTCACAGTAGCACCAGAGCTGTAAACAGTCGCATTAGATTCTGAAGAACACACATCCCAAGAAGAAAAGGAATGTCTGTCTTCGCAAAGTAATTTGTCGAGTTGAAGATTATTGTTTTTCATCATGGTGACCCTGACTTGGCTGGCTGGGTGCATATACAGATTAAGATGAATGCAGTTATTCCTTGGCTGAGGTCTGCCTCTTTCAGGGCACATTCTTCCTAATGACATGATTGATAGGCAGTCCCAAATCTAGAGAGGAACTCATTAATCACAGTGCTGACTGAATCCAATCATCTGCTTCACCTGCACAGTGACGGACAGGAAAGGAAACAATTTGGGTGCTGACACTGATACGCTCCTTTGTCAGAGGTCCTCAACTTTTTCAATGTCAATGGCTAAGAAGTTTGACAAGAAATTCAGGTTGCAGCTATATGTGGCATTGAAAGATCAGCCTTAAGTGTGCTTTAATTTTAAAGATCAATTTCTTTGAAGCTTTTCTGTAAAATACACCGTAGTAACAGAGTATCACTTACTTCCATTCAGCAAAGAACAAAATTATAGTTTATGTTTTAAAACGATTTGCTCTCTAGGACATTCTGAAGCTGCATGTTGAAGCAATATCAGCTTTAATGCCCAGCAGCTGTGTAGCATTTAAGGGAGCCTGCAGGTCAAACAGCAACTTTCAGGAGATCTAACTTTGTAATCATGGCACACTTTCAACAGGAAACTGCAACTTACAGCTGACTGTACCCAAGTATTTTGGGATTCTTTTTGATTTAATTCTGAAAAAAAATTACTTTTTAAAATTCAGAATGCTTCTTTGGCAGGTTGTAAATTAATAATGGACTGTAGAAGGGATGACATGTTCTGTTGGTCTCTCAAGTTCTTGACACATTTGTGTCAAGATGCCAACATATATATATCTGCGTTGCAGCCTTAATATTTGAGGACAAGAATTAGTTTTAGTACTTTTTTTTCTTAACACTTTATCAATGTACAATATTAAGCAAGTACAGAGGCGGTAACTTACGTTTGCATGCAGAGAGCAGTCTAACAATGCAATTTTTCAAGTCATTTGGGCCTGTAACCTTCAGATTTTTTTGTAGCAGCTTCGCACAAATACTTTCAAGAAGAAAACCAAGGAACATTACAAGGCAAAAAGTGCAACAAGTGGCAAATAGGTACCTTTGAAATGGTTAGCACCATACCAGTGGGAAGAAGAAGACTTCCAATTTAAAACTTCTAACATATACTTAGAGTAATGGCTACCTTTCTGACATGTTAATTAGGCTTTAATATGTGCAGCGACAGGCAAAGAAAAATGCACAAAAGATCAAATGCAAATGCCATTTCTAGGAGCAAAGATACTTCTCTAGTGGAAAAGAAAATAAAAAATATTTGGTCTTTGCATGTCCTTAGAGTAAAAAATGTTTTATGTTTTCATCTTTCAGATTAAAATCTCTAAAATGTGTATAATAAAAAAGTTATTTAGCGTTTATTATGCATTTGTATAAAGATTTCAGAGGTGTATATACAGCAAAATTTGTTTTGTGCAAGCCAAATGTTTATAAGATTTTTAATATGTATTATATTTTTTTGTATTAGGTATGTCTGGGGTTTTGAGCAGCATATTTTCTGTAGTTACTTCTATAGCTACTTTTGACTTTCTATCTGGAGTGTTTAAAATACAGTGCTATGTAGCATGCATGCTTACATGAAAGTTGATAAACTGAAGTTTCGTAGGCTTGAACATAGGAAGGGNTTTTAGAAAATTTAAGAATATTTGTATCTTTTCTATATTCTAGTGCCTCAGTCACAGTAGAAGGTGCAGCGTTAGAGGAAGGAGGTATTGCACTTGGATTCACTGAGCAGAAAATAAACATGATGGTCCTGGATATCTGCCACAAACCAGGTGGCAGCGAGTACCTGAGGCAAATTTATCACATCATCCGGCTCAATGAGGTAGGGAAACGGCCTTTTTACCGAGCAATTAGGTGTGTACTGGCCTGAGGCAGCGTCTGCTGGCAGCTAAGGGTTAGTCAAGGAGGTGATAATGCTTCTTAAAGTCAATATGAAACCCTATATTGTATTGTAATAGAATCCATTCAGTTTAGGCTTTTCTGCATTTGTACAGAAAAGATTACTTTGTGGGAAACAATGTAGATTTTATTTAAGTACTAAAACAGTAGTATGGCTCATAAACTTCCTTCAGATTCATATTGTAGATCATAGATACATTTTAGGAGTTTGAACACAGTGAAAAAAATAATAAAAAAAATCAGCAAGGCTATTGAAAAATTGACTGTTACAGGAAGTAAAATTAAATGCAGTAAATCAATTCCCCTGATTTAAAAAACAAACAAACAAACCCTAGGGCCGTACTGAGGAAGTAAATGCATCCACATGAAAACCTTAATCTAGATAACTGTTCAGTTAAAGTGCTTTCAAAATTACAGTAAACAAATTCAGATTTGTTTGCTGCACATGGAATTTGGGCAATGTAAAAGAATTATCTCATTATTTCTAAGGCTCTACTAAATTGCCCCAAGTTACCAGAAGCATTCTGATTTTATATGCTGAAATAAACACAGGTTTGCTTAAATTGTATGATAACACAGATCTACACAGCTTAATTAAGAAAGTCTGTTTATTAGCTTTAATGACTAAATTACTATTCCTTGAATGCATAAGCAGGTGCTGCTAAGATTATTGCAAGTATACAGAAGTGTTTATAATAAAATGCAAAATAAGGCAAATACAGGCACAGGCCAAGATTTTTCTTTTTAAAAAAAATGATAGCAAAATACCGATTAGGCAGCTATGTCTGGATGAAGGCAATAGGGAGCAGCTCGGTACTGGCACTGTGCTTCTGAAAATCAGATCAGCTGTATAGTTCCTAAGTATAGGCATAAAAGCAACCTTTATGCATCTGTATTTCGAAGCTTTAGAAGCAATGTAAGCATGTATGTAGAGATGGCAACCTAATATTAATAAAATACAGAATCTTTCCAAGTTTCATCTCAAACAATTAAGTGATTCAGGAAGTGAAGTGAAAATTATTACTGTAGTACAGTTCAAACAAAACCTTTTCACCTGGAGAACATTCAGGATTACTCTAGTAATCTAGTAAAACAGAGTGAGGAAACGATGATGAGCAAGACCTCCGAAAATAGTGTAGAATCCAGTAGTTAGGGCAGTCACCTAGGGAACAGGAAATGCAGGATCAAATCTTTATTCTGCCTGGTTTAGACCAGGGAATTGAATCTGTCTCTCCCACATCGGAACTAGCTTCCCAAACTGCTAGACCATTAGCTACCCGCGTGGAACCCTGTCCTTTTCCCCTGTTGGAGTTGTTTTGCCTTGTAGAAATTGCTGTAAAAATCCATTCTGTAACGTCTAGGGTCAAAAATAGAATTGTACTCTAGCTGAAAGGGTAGAATGCCCATATCGGGTTTTGGAGACCCTGATCCAAGATCTGATTCCTGTGAGTATTGGGTTATTTATACAAAGTGGAGCAGGTCCAATAGGAGGTAAGAGGCTGAGAGAATTAGGTGGAAGAGGGACTTTAGCCTGTCTTCCATATCCCAGATGTCTCTCCTTGAATTTTTGCAGCTAGATTTGTTAAATATAGAACATTTCTCAGTGGAAAAAACTGCCTTGTTTTTTTTTTTTAAAAAAAAAGAAGAAAAAAAATTCTGACCAGCTTGACTCACAAAAGGACTTAATCATGTTACTTCAAATTGCCTTTGAAGCCATTACAAAACATTTTGATGCTTAGGATGGTATTACTATAATGCACTTTCCAATATTATTTTTCATGACTTAAATTATGTTTAATGTGCCTGACTACCAAGAAATAGACTTGATTATCTGTTCAAAGGTCCATCCTTTTGTTTAGAGACTCCTTGGACTGTCAAGGGATCGTGGTCTTAAAATTAGTTTGAAGATCTTTATGCTACACTGCTTAATAATTGCGTATGAATAGAGAACAAAATGAGAGACAGAAAATTGTTGTTCTCAGTAATTTCCCTTAGAAAAGCAGAGGAAAAAGAATATAGATCCTTGGAAGCTGCATTTAGAAATAGAGCTATGATATTATAAAGATCTGTAATAGATACTGTAGAACTCAAAACAGCCTACAGTCCTTCATGTATTTATTGAAAAGAATAATAATTTTTAAAAGCATTTTTGACTAATGGCTGCCAAAGAGAAACCAACTCTCCTGAGCTGTCAGGCTCAATAGTATTCTGTCTACTTGGTTTCATGCCCAATCATTCATAGTGAGGAGATAGCTCACATGTTTACAAACATGATTTCATTTCTCTTTATAGTCACATTTTTGAATCATGCCCCTTTCAGGGTCTGTAATATGTACTATACTACAGAGTTCATTTACCATTGTTGAATAAGTCTCTTTGTCAAAACATAAATCCACAGTATTCCAGAGACAGAAAAACGCCTGTACTGGGAGGTGAATGTTCAGAATGAACACTGAAATGTTCAAACCCTAGCGAGCATGAACAGCGATTTCCAGTATCTCTACTGAAAAAACAACAGAAATTGCTTCTGCTGGCTCTGTGGCACCCAGAGAGCTGGTTTACTTTAGAGCTGTCTACAGATTTTGTGAAAACGTGGGTATGGAAGGCAGTACACTGACGAAAAATTGGTAAATGTGTAGAAATAGCTTTTAAATAACCCCCTTCACCATGGCTTTAAAATCTTTGTTATGGCACGAAGTCATGAAGGAGCAGGAGAAAAAACTAGAAATTTTTGTAAGCTGAGAAAATATAGGTAAGAGACTTAGCATGTGTTTTCACAGCTGCGTTATGCTGTTGTCTTAAAGCAAAATGGTCTGACCACTTTTTTTTTTTCTTTTAAATACACTTAGATGATTTCACGATTGTCTTAAGCGGTCCTGACAATTGGCTGCAACCAAGAGTATGCTACTCTTTCTCTTGCCCTTGTGCTTTCCCACTCCTAGGCCTCTGCTGTTTACTAGTACAAGAAATCACATGGCTTGTTTATCTGGCTGAAACCTTTCTTTTTTCTGGTTGATATCACAACATATGGTAGTGCCAACAGAAGGGAGAAACAGCTACAGTCTGTGTGGATTGGGAGGCGACTTGTGCCTTTCAGGCCAGACCACAGCTGGATCAGTTTAAAATGATCATGAAATTATTCTTTTAGAAAGACCCACTGAGGAGCACAGGGTACCTTGGCAGGTAGTTCACGTATTCCCTCATGTGCACCTGAAAATTTTTATCATCTCAGTGGTACTGCAGAGTAGGAGGAGCTTTTGCATCCACCCATCTTAATGAAGACTCACCTTGAGCCGTTGCTCAATGTTATGGCAATCCTATCATTATTGACTTCATTTTAATGAAAATACACTGCTTAATCACAGTAGTCCTTCCAGTAAATAGAACTGTAAGTGTTTCATTATCTAGCTCTTCATAAAATGGTTCTATTTAATCAAAACACTTTATTGGCATGCAATGATGATTTATTTACATAGTAGTTTTAAGAAGTGAAAACAGAAAAGATTGTGGCCAAAATAATCATGCGTCTGTTATGGTATGGTTTCTAAAATTGCCATGTAAATCATAAATGACTTCTGGTCTTCGAATACTTAAACAATTAAAAATAGCTTTGAAGAGTGATAGAGTATTTATTTCCTGTGTTTAAACAACTGGTTTGAACATGTTCATCAAACAATTAATTTATAGTCATGTAGTAACTATTTAATGCTGTTCAAAAAATAACTTTAAATATTCATGTATACTTCATCACATAAAATCATGTCAGAGTCATATAATAGCCATCATACATTAGAACAGCTCATGGAACGTTTGTTTCTTCACTTCCACGTATACCTAACATATATGTACATATTAAATGAGAACTGATACACGGAATTTAACGACAATTTCAAAACAATAGCTTAGATTATTTTAATTTGCTTCAGCTGGATGTATGTTCATGGAAGTTATTCATTGTTTGTCGTAAAATGGTGCTACTCTTTTAAAAGTTTCTATTTTAAAAGAGATTACTTATTCTTTCCTTTAATATAAGGAATGTCTATCAAGCACACTGTAAAGTTATGCTTGAAATTTAGGGAAATTTTGCTTAGAAAGATAGGTAGCATATACTGTTTGTGATTATTTTTTCTTCTAAAAGGAATATTTGAAAGAGCAGCTGTCTTGTGAGAATTCTCCTGAAGATGAAGAAGTTACCTCCCATCAATGCCTGCCTTTGTCACTGAAGGGCAGAGAGGAGCAACTTGTCTTCAACCCTTTTCAGGTGTACAGACAATCTTGTGCAAAAGTGTTCAATCAGGTTTGTCAAAATCCCAAACCTTTGTTATAATTTTTACTTGTTGGTCTTATTATGATCATGGTAATGATACAGACTGAAATTTTGAAAACGGAATTAATTACACACATTCACATTTGATGAATTGCAAAGGAATATTATTACTCAGGAATCTAATGAGGGCACCCTCTACAGTAGCATGATGTTCAAAAAGCCATTATTGTCATTTTCTTTTATCAGAATTATTGCTTGTAGGAGCAATTTGCATTTACTTAGACTTTCTGTGTTAGTTCAGTATAGCGAAGGAAAGCCCATTAGCAGCAATGACATTTATTACACCTGTGTAATAGTACATAGTGCTAGCCTTAGTCCTTTGAAAAATTATAGCAAAACTCCAAGTGCACATTTAGAATCTTCCTGATGAGTCTTTCACAGAAATTTTGAACAGTAAAGTAAAGGATGCGTTGGAAATACAGAGATTTAACAGAACAGTGAGAATAAGCAGGGGAAAAAACACCAAAAAATGGAAACATCCATTTCTCTGTTTTTCCTTAAGCCATGTTAGTGATATTTAAAGGATTATAATTTACTTATGCAGTTAAAGAAAATAGAGCTGGTTGCCTAAATCTCTGCCAGAGCACCATATAAGCAATTCATTACACAAAATGATATGTAGTTTCTGATAGCTCTTGCACAATTAAAAAATCGTACACCGTCATTTCTCAATTCTTTCTAATTCGTAATCTGCAGTTTTGATCTACCCCTCAGTTTCAGATATTTTAAAAGAAATGGTATTTTAATGGCATGAAATTCACTTTACAGACTTGTGGTAGAGAGACAGGTGTATTGCTGTAAAATATATCTGGTTTGGGTTTTTTTTTTTATTACTTGTTTAATGAGTGCTTAATCATTGTCCTGTTGCAATAGAAGTGTTAATATCTTGAAAAAAAGACATTAATAACAATTTCACAAGGCTTCTCACTTCAGAGAAACATGCTTTAGGAGTGGCTTTTTTTCCTACCACTAGTCCGTTTATGTATAACTTCAGTTGATAGAATTTAAAGGGCTACAAAATCACTTACTGCAATTTGAAATGCAGAAAATAGTTTACCATGCCTCAATTCTCAATTCATTAGTAGCGTGGTAGAGTAAGACCTTCAAGCAGTGACAACTCAGGGCAGAATTCTGGTGCTACATGACAGGTTTGCAGTGCTCTATTTATCAACAGATGACAAGGGATAGTTCATATTAAATTGCTTTGGATTTTGTACACTTTTGGCATGAAGTCTACTATCAGAATATGGAGAAGTATCTTAAAATTAAAAGAAAAAGATCGTAGATCATGGACCTTAAAGTACCTGGTGCCAACTCTGTTGTTGACAATGGCAGACTTACTTCCTGAGCTTAATTGTATTATTAAATAATCTCGTTCCCTTTACCATAAAATTGCACATTTATTTAGTGGTGTGGGACTGTGTATTTATAAAATAGTAGTAAGTACGGCTCAGTGTCTGGTTTCATGTAAAGCCTATTATCAGTGCCTGTAGAAGATGCCGGAGCGCTGGCGAGGAACAATTATTCTTCTCAAAGGACATATTTCTTCTTAAATTCATTTCTTACTAGTTGGCAACTGTCATGAAGTTTAGGAGTTTATAATCCATGATTAATTTCTTGATTTTCTTTTAGTCTATTGTAACTAGATGTGTTTTAAATACATCAATTAACATTGTAATCTTTTATAAATTCTAAGTCCCAACAAGCTACTGATTTCACAACATATTTTGTCAATGAGTTCATTATGTATTGGTTTTTAAAACTTTTCTCTCAGAAGTGCCAGGTGGAATAGGCATAGCAATACTGCTTGGGAGTCCACAGAGCTGGTTCAGCTCTAAACGGACAATGTTTGTGTTACATTATGCTATATAAAATACTATCATATATAATAATATAAATATAAGAATATAAGAGCATGTCGACACTGTACAGACTACTGTATAGTGTAGACATGCTCTTAGCTTCCTCAGTAGAGGATTTCTTACAATAAAGTAATTCAAAGACTTTTTGAAAGATAATTTGTAGTAAACATTCCATGTGTTCTTTTTTGCTATATGTAAAAATTGCAGTGCATTAGGGTGGTTGACTTTCTTCTGAAGTTTTGCTAATTTGTCCCTATCATGTCAAATTTAGCAAGATACTTAATATTAATTTCTACAAATTTTACTGTTCCTGAAACAAAGGCCACTGAACCGCTATTTTGAGATCAACTTCAGCATTTTTATTAATGATACGTAAATTTCTTACCTTCCAACCCTCTAGTTCAGTGGCTGATTCTAGGAAGTGTGTCATTTCTGTTAACAATTCAGCTACTTCATTCTTACATTCCTGTAAAAATCTTGAATAATCACCATCTGGTCCTCGTGACTTGTTGCTCTTGATTTTATCAATTTGTCCTGACACCTCAGTCTCTGCCAGTGCTGCTGCTCCTGTATTGTCTAATGAGATTGTCTATGCTATGCAACTCCTCAACAGTATCAGCAAAGTATAATGCTACAAAGAAATTATTTACCTGTCCTGAAGTGACTTTTTTCAAACTAATATTTTATATTTTTTCATGGAACTTATCAATCTAGTGGACTGCATGTTTTTCTGATGTACTTACAAATTTTCTTGTTTGTTTTTATGACTGTTGCTACTGGCTCTTTAGCTTCTCCTTTTTATCCCTCTTGATTTTACAAGTCCTTCCTTCATCTTTATTTATCTATTTTTAATTCAGTGTAGAGTATAGAGCAGTTGCCTGTTTCCTCCCCTCTGTTCTTCTACTCCTACTGTTCTCTCAGTTGACTCTTTTTCCCTTATTTCTTGTTTGTCAGATGTTCACTGTTCTTCATTCACTTTCCACTTTCACACTATATTATTCTTTCTTTAGCTACCCTTGTCTCCCTTTCTTATTCTAGATTTCAACTTTGTTTTTCTATGTTACTTTTAAGTGCATGCCAAACATGATGGTTAGGGAGAAAATTAAATTCAAAGAAGGAAGGGAATAAAATAAAGATGGAAGGAAGGGGAGGGGTTGCAATGATTCTACTCTCCCAGAAGAACCAAGTGCTGTCTGTAAGAAGAAAAAGATGCACTGTAAAATTTACTTTGCTCTTCTTATTTAGGTTTATTTCTATTGTTTTCACTTGCTTCATCTTTTTTTTAACTACTCAGTGCTATTTTAGTGTCACAACAATAATTTTTGAATTATTTCCTCCCAAGAATGTTGTAGTCGCTACTTGACCATTACTGACAAAATAATATTATGCAACAGGAGTTACTGTTTTCTAAACATAAGAATGTTTTGTGTGGTTTTTTTGTCTGCCCACCGTTATTGTAGATTGGTTTTATTAATTAAATAAGCAATATGGAGTTATATTTGTTCATATTGTGTAGATTTAGTGCTGTTTATAATAACCATCTGGTGACTGGACTGCTTTACAAAACAATAGACAACTAAACCATCACTCTAATTACAATACAGGTTACATTTTGAATTCCAGCTATACCAAGTTTTTCATGAGAAACTTTTTGCTGACAGCAGAAAATGTAAATTGCTACTGCATAAACAGTTGCCAATTATTTTACTTTTCAAACAAAGAGTCAAGCTCTCAGACAAAGTGATTGGGCAGAATGCCATTAACAGTTGGAAGAATAACGGTTCAAAAAAATTGATTTATCTTTTTATAAATAATAGCTACATCCCCAAATGGATTTATAAATTAATTGCTGTCTTATCGGAATAAAAATCTTCTTCTGTGGACATGATTGATATCATCTGTCTAAGTCCTTGTTCTAGACCCCCCTCCTTCTTGGTTAGTATATCACAGCTGGAGCTTTAATTTACTGATCATATTAACACTGATTAATAACTAACCATAGCTTCTTGCCATGTATCAACAGTCAACCATTACTGAATTGAACTGGGATTGGTCAAACTTGCTGCCAAGTTATTTGGGACTGAATCAGATGACCTTCAGGGAGCTGCTGGCACACAGGTAATGGGATTTTGGCAAATAATTGCACTTCCTTGTTGTCCTTTGTACTTTATAATAGTGAATACACAAAAATTTTACTGGTTAAATTGGTAAAATAAATTATACATTTATTTTTAAATATGCAATTTTAAAAAGGAGATACTTATTGTCTAGCATATTTGTTCTACCAAGACGGTCTTCAATTTCTGTTTTCAGGAACCTAGTATGTTCTTTCTGTCTGAGGCCTGAGTGTATGTTGATATTGCCCTTAAATAATGCTTTAAAAAGAAATTAGTAACTTTTGCAAACCTGTACTGCTCAGGGAGATTTCATCTGTATAGCACAGAACTTAGGGGATGTTTACTCAAGTTGCAAGGAATCTTAAATTCAGTTGGGAGCATGACAAGTGTAGCTAGAAATAGAAAGTGTTTCCTTAGTAGTTTTTAACTAATGGAACTTAACACTGTTTTAATTGTAAAATTTAACTGCTTAATTGATCAGCAGATATATTTAGTGCAGAATTGATACTTGTTAAATTCAGAAATAGCAATTTGTGAAATTCAGAAAATGGTAGGTGGAAAAAATGATCATTTTTCTAAAATATTTGCCACTTAAATCCTTATGAAAACTGGAAACATTCCCTTTGTAATTCTCAGTCCTCCTGATGATATCTAATACGGTCATATCATTCATGTTTTCAACTGAACTGTTTCTCTGTTTAGAAACTAGAGTGACAATTTCAAAAGTGTGTGAATTTCCATGTCAAAAATATTTTTATGGTTTTTTTATGCCATTTGCTCAATTAATCGCTAGCAGGTAGTCTTAAACATTTAATTCGTCCTTCATTTCATATATAAAATACTCGTACAGTCTATTTCTAGTCTTTTTTCTGAAATTTACTATGATTAATTCTTTCCCACATAAATTGTTATTTTCCAAAATTTTAATGCAATTGCACAAAAAACTATGCTGGCAAAAATGTGCCATTTGGTTCTCCTCTTGATGTCCTTTGTTACCCGCTACCAGACAGAATATGGGACTTCATGGATTTTTTGGTCTCTACCAGTGGTGTGATTTTCACGTTAAATGGCAGAAACAATTCAGTACTATTTTTTTTTTCCTTTGGTAGTTCTCCTGCTGATTGCTAACACTTATCCTTCATTAAAAATGAAGTAGTTTGCCCTTTTAAAGGAGATTGTTGATGTCATCAATATGAGTCAGAGGGAGCAGAGAGGACTTCTGTGATTTGCAGAGGGAACTTTTTCTGTGGACATTTCATCTTCTGTGATACCTTAAAAAACATTTCATTTTTCTTTTGATCTCTTTATAGAGTTTAGAAAGAAGTCATGTATATGCCTTCTCTGTCCTTCTCTGTATTTCACGCCTTTGTCATATCATCTATTGTTGCATCTTTTTTTTTTTATTTTCTAAGTTCCCTAATTATTGTCATCTTTCCTAATTTGAAAATGTCTCCATTCATTGCCCTTCTACATGATATGGAAATTCTCATCTAGAAGTGACATTATGCAAGCCATTAATGATTAGCTCATGGATTTATTATTTAAACCACTCCTCTTGACTTTACAGACCAACAGATTGTTTAAACCGTTTATCATCATTTAAGTAGAATTGCTAGTCCAATATCTCCCATAGTGACCAGCATCTCCAACACAGCTTGTCTCTATGTGACTTAATTTTTAGCAGAGCTAAAATACGTCTGCCGATATATTCCTTCTGGCTAGGCCAATTCTAGCTGGTCTTGTGGCTACCCAGGTAAACTTTGCAATGACTCAAGTGAGCCCTATCTTTAGGTGATTCTTCATGCTCCTTCCTAAAATTGCATAAATCTCAGCCTTACTTAAGGTTCAAGATGAATGGCTGTGATTATTTTGACTTTCTGTTTATGCTGGACCAATTCTGAGTTAAACAAAGCTAAGGACAGTGGAGAATCACAACCATCAGTTGATAAAGTGGGGTGCCATAATGCTTTAATTACTCCTGTCTTTAACACATGCTAAAGCTTTCCCTTATCAGTTACTTCTGTGCAGGCAAAAATATTTTTACCTGTTCACAGTGATACTGGGTCTATTTCCTTTTTTTTATATTTAAAGAGAAATTCTTTCTGTTGCATGTGAAGTAAAATAAGTATGCTGTGCACTCTCTTTGGTGGAAAAAAAGTGAAAATGCTTAGGGGACTCATTTACAAGGGAAATGCTCCCCTAACCTAGTTAATGACTGAGTTAGGTGGGGGGGGCTTATGGGAGCATTGTCCCAGAGCCAGCAAGTGGTAGGCAAATTAATTGGTTGGTGGTTAGGGGAAAGTAAAAGGCTTTTAGGACTGGTTAAAAAGGGAATGAATTGTTGTGTACTACTCATTGTTGGTTCCACATGAGCATGTAAATCTAATCCACATGTTCCTGTGATACTCAATTTAAAAGTGTTTAGTAAATTTTTCAAACTAAAGATATGGATGGTTAATGATACTACTTTATTTCAAGGTTATCAAATATAGAATGCTATCAGGAGAAGCCTATTAAACTTGAGCGGTAAGCAGTAACATAGAAAACTTAATGTTCATCCCTATTTACAGTTCTTAACGTTAGAAATTGTAAAGAAGTTTTCCTTACAGGAAGAAAAGGTTTATATAGATGAATTCCTTTCTAGCTATACATCTAATTCTTTTTTTATATATAGTTTGAGCTGCAAAAATAAAAGCTAAAACATACTTTTCGTTAAATTTGAGATAATATCTTTTAATAATAAACCCTTTAACATTCAGCTAATTTATAGTATTTGATTTCCCCAAGTTTTAAAAAATGTCTGCATACTTAGACAGATACATGCTGCTTTTTCGAATCTTGGCACTCATTTGTACATCCTTAGCTATTTCAATACCAAATGGAAACTTCTTACCTCTAATACATATATTAAGACAAGAAGACAATATTATTTTAGTTATTGTTTCATTCATGTGTATCTGAACTTAGTCGCTGTCCGGCACATAGAGGAAAAATTGTTACACTCTGGCTAAATCAGCACATTGAAGCTGTTTGTGCAGTTTATCATGCCAATGATGATTTCTTCTTTTTAACTGTCTGGCCAGTATCTCTGTGCATATTATCACATTTGAAAATACTTTAGTGATTTTGGTGAGTTGATCCCAGCCAGCAGCTAAGTGTCCATATAGCTGGTCACTTACTCTCCCCACAATAGGATGGGAAAGATATCTGGAAGAGCAAAGGTGAGTAAACTCGTGGGTCAAGATGAAGACGGTTTAATAAGTGAAGCAAAGCCACACACACAAGCAAAGCAAAGTAAGGAATTCATTCACTTTTTCCGTGGGCAGGCAGGTGTCCAGCCGCTTCCTGGAAAGCAGGGCTTCTTCACACGTGGTGGTTACTTGGCAAGGCAAAAGCCATACACCCAAACATACACCTTCCTCCCCCTTTCCCCAGCTTTTATTGCTGAGCACAACATTTGTGTGGCATGGAATATGCCTTTGGTCATTTTGGGTCAGCTGTCCTGGCTGTACCCCCTCCCAGATTCTTGCACACCCCCAGCCCTCTTGCTGGGGCCTGAGTGGGTAAAAGAAAGGGCCTTGGTGCTGTGCAAGTGCTGCTAAGCAGTAGGCAAAAAGCTGGTGTGTTGTCAACACTGAGGCACAAACTCAAAGCACAGTACCATACATTACCCTTCTTGTTTATATACTCTCCTTTATATTGATGTATAAGTTAAATACTTTCTGGTCAATTATTTTAAGAGAAGTATCTATCTCAGCAACTTGTACATAGTTATAAAATATTAGTATTTTGCTGGATTTTGAGGTGTGACATTCCTTCTGCGGTTCTACAAGAGTTTCAGATGCAGTAAATACATTGCTATAGATAATAACTAGATTCCCTTCATTATACTCATAAGAAACAACCGAGACATTTTTGTAATACGGGAAGCGATTCTCCAATATTGCAGTACTTTGTTGTTCTGAGGAGGAGTGGCTGGGATTCTCTCCTCTGTGCTTAGGGAAGTTTCATGGGGCTCTCATGCAGTGCAGAGCAATAAGTAGTGATTTGGTTGGAATGATGTGGGAGTGCGCATGTGAGCAGGAGCACTCTGGGAGCTGCAGGAACAGACAAGAACTCATAATGCGCAAAGCCAATGACAGTCAAGATCTTAAGAAGAGGAAGCATAACATCTTAATAACTGAGAGGGGAAAATACTGATTTGCCATAAATGCATCAGGTGAGAAACCATACCAAGTTAGAAAAATTGTCCAAGATAAAGCCCATACTTGTTCAAGTGGATTAAGAAATGCCATGAAAAACATCTAGACTGGAAATTAGAAGATTATTTCCAACAGATAAATCAGTGTAGCTCAAGAAGAATTTTCCAGAAGGTGTTTGCACAATGATACGAGCTTAAGCAGTTTAAAGTTGAAACGTGACAGACCAAGTGGTTTACTTCCAGTCATGGGTCCCTTTGATAAATATTCTTGACTGCCTAGCAGCTTCTTGAAGCAGAGTAGAAACCCTGGAATTGTTTGTATATTGGCTTTAAGGAAACTATTAAAAATTAGCAAGTTTGTTTTCTACTAAAATTGGATAAAATGTGTAGGCTTACTGGTAACATTTGCTGCAAAATATACACAAACTCTCAGATTCTTGGCACTCCAGAATTTTTCTTAACATAGTTGTGGCATTTGTTCCCCATACTAGAGTTAGGTGATAAAATTATATGTTTTGCCATTGATTAAGCTTAATAAAACTGAAATTAAGTCAAAAATTCTTGTTGAGAATTTTGAATGATTGCAGGGCAAAATCTGCATAGCTCTTGTATATTCTAGTGGATACACAGACACCATCTGTTGAGAATGGTAGCCATATGGTGAACTATTTATAGAAAATGTTTATATTCATTGTGTTGTTGATTATCTAGATACCCAGAAAATGCTCTTTTAAAATCCAGTTTATCAACACATCAAAAAATGTATTATGTAGTTTTGAAATTGAAAAGAATGTCAGCAAACTGCATGTGCTTTTGTTGCCTGTGAAAGATTTTTTTTAGGCAACTCTACAAAAGCCTGAGTCTGAGAAATGAGTGAAAATTCTCAGGGTATGAAAAGGTAGGAAGTTCTCTAACAGTTTTCCTCATTGAACAAACAAATGGTGGAAGAGCAGTTACTGGCATGATGCCAAGACAGAGACCATATCTACATGGCAGAAGATGCCCGGGTTATGTCTAGTGTACTTTTGGATGTGTTAGTCATTCCTCCTTCTAAAATGCAGATGCTCCTCAACCTTTTGTATCCAAATTACTGGATGTTGGAAATCCATATTGTTGTTACGGCTACAAGTCAACTATTAATGATGTGTTGGTGAAGGACTGGGATGCCATTAATACTGCAGTAATCACCACCTGCTTGGTAAGATTATAATGGATGCCCTTATAATGCATGTGAGAACAGGCTTTCTAAAATGCATGAGAGGCAATGAAAGACAGTATCTCATTGTTTCTGTATCAAAAGAAGCAGGTGAAAGGTATTAATCCATTATTGCACATCTCTTGGTTGATCACAGAGTCAGGTTTAGACCCTAGTGCTGGACATACCAAAAAAAAGCCGCTGGGATTTTGAGGAAAATCTGATTTTGACCTTTCTGGATAAGCAAGGACCCTTTTCCATAAATGAGTTGGTCAATAACAAGGTATATGTCACATCCGTCAACATAAGGATTATCTGCTATCTGCTTATCCTGTTCTGACATAGCTAATGAAACTGTACTCTGACCTTAAAGGATCTGTCAGAAGTAGGCTTAGTTCCCTGCCTGACAATTTTAAAGCATTAGTGGCAATTTTAAAGCTTGGTAAGCAAGAGGGAAGACAGTACCCTGTATTACATGCTGTTTGAATGCCACTCCAGCCACTGTGATGTATACAGCTGTAGTATGAATTTCACAAGTAAGTGAGGCTAAAGGTGAGACTTCCCGTATACATTACACTTTAGACTTTTCTGGTTGTTAGCAGTCTCTCTCTCCTGCAGACATAGTGGTGAATCCTATGAATAAAACAATATTCTCCAACAATCTCCCAACAAAAGATGCTGAAGAGAAAGGGACTGCCGTATCCCAGTTAACCTTAGTTAATGTGAGCTCCTTTTTAGTACGTGCAAGTCCTTTATAATGAGGGCTTTGACTACGTAGGATGTGGAAGTATGTACTTATCGGCTGTTTTTGAAGTTACAACTACAGAATTGCTTAAATAAGGTTTCGTTCTAATTTGGTGCTATTTCCTTTGCTCAAACCTGGCCTCTAGAAAAAGTTAAAAAAAAAAAAAAGTATTGGCAATACATACGATGTCTATTAAGCGCAGCTTATTGGCTAAAGCATAGGCCTATGAGGTAAACCTCATTCCTCCAATAATGTCTCACTGTATCTGTGTTTCCCTATTTAGAATTAGGTAACATTTGTCCACAGTTTTGTGTCTTTTGATATGTTTTGATGCAAAAATGCTAAGTAAACACAATGTATTAGCGTTAATAACGTGTATATGCACTTACTGTTAAGATTCACATTTCATTTGTTTCTTTAAAAGTATATGTCTTTTCTTCATAACTAGATATTTTTGTATACTGCAACCACAAATCTTTATTTGGAAGTGTGACACTTCGGCATTTTATGTCATTGTCTAATTAGCGTGGTGATTGGCAACCCACGACCTGGCTGACTTCCCTTTAAAATAGATACTTCCTTTCATATGCAAATAATTTGCCTTCCTTTCAACTCTGCCTCAAATCCTGTTGCGCACTAAGGATTCTTAAGTGGAGATAATCATGTTCATCTTCTTATCTGTTCTTTTCTTCTTCCTCTTTCTGAGCCTTTCTGATCCAAGTTTTCATTCTTAATAGACACATAGTGATCATAAGTGTGTACAAAACTCTAAATGTGTATTAATGCTTGCGGAGTACTGACTACCCTAACTGTACACACTGGCTTAGCTACTCATCTCGTCTGCAGCGTTTCTTGCTCCACCTACCCAGGAAGAGGATACAGTACACAAGCCAATGAACTAAAAGTCTGGTTTGCCTACCAACCCGTTGTTTCTTCCTTCTGCTTCTTTTAGATAAGGGATTTTCAGCAAAGTGCTAGTAATGCAGAGTAATTCAATTTCCATACAGGGATCTCCATTTCTTTGCAAGCTGTAATGAGTTGAGACATGCAAATCCCCTGTAAGGTAGAGTATTAATATCAAAGTTAAACAGATGGAAAATCTGGTCCTGCAAATCACCTTTAAGGTTTCTTCTACACTGCAAAAACAGTCTGTAGCAAAGTAGAGAGTAGAACGTAGGACTTTGGGCTAAATCTAAGGTACAAAGCTACCATATAGTAGCTGGTCTGTGGGAACTGAGATGTGCACAGTCCTATGTGGCAACAAAGGGGAGGTGGCTCAGCTTTAGTTACACTTAATTGCTTAGCTAATTTGAATTACCTCACAGTTTTCTTAGGAAGTGGTAGGTCCATTAGTTTTCCTCCAGAGGAGGTGGGGAACAACCGTATGCTTTCTCTTGACCTTGAAACATTTGCTGTTGCTACCACAAAGCAAGTAGTGAGGACAGGTGGCTGCTACTGTCGTAGCTGTAACTGCTGTCTCTCAGAGCTACAGATTTCCCACAGGTTATTGGCTTTCTCATGTGGCTTTCCTGGATCAACTTCCTCCGTCCTGCTCGGCTCACCCTGATTGAACAGCTAATTCTGTAAGAAAGGATGACAAGTTCCAAAGATCTTATTGCCTCTTCCTCAGGCCCAGTTGTCAAACTGGCCTTGAAAGTTTTACAATCATGATACAATTTTGAAGACACAGCAGAGCTGGGCAGTTTCACATGTGCTCTTAGTAGGTACTGTGATGCGAGCAATCAGTATAAAATCTGCATGGGCACTGTGGTTTGGAGGTTTCTGATGCTGACTGATAATATGGCCCAGAAAAACTGTTTGTTGGTGGGTTTTTTCCACCATGTAAACTTCTATCTGGGATCTAACAACAAAATTTAGTCTCTGTGAAGAGTGGGAAACCACTATGCATCCTGCATCATGTAGCAAAGAGGGAATTCAGAATAGTCGTTCTAATAGTTGACACCGGAAAATGTCATTGAAGAAAGCTTTTTTATGTTAGTCTTTAGATTGACAGGTTATGACAAAACTGCATTCATGTTGCTTGAATACATCTTTTGTCTAGTTTTACATGCTTTTTGCCTTGTCTAGAAAATGACATATTGAAGTTTTCATTAGCCTTAACCAGGTGTGATTTTCTTTATGGAAGATACCTTGGTAGGACTACCGTTGAAGGCGAATAAACCACTGAAGCTTAGAAAGGCCACGGCCCTTCTTCAGATGGTAGCAATGAATTGAAAGACTCATTAATCAACAACCAAGTCACAGGTGTGATGGTTTTCCTGCAAACTGCCAACAGACTGTGAAAGTCACATCCAACACATGAAACTGTTAAACTAGACACATCTATAAACATTCTTAAACTTTTGTCTTTCCATTTTAGTTGATAAACATAACACCTATATGTTTTCATTAAACACAAATATTTGTTTTCCAAGGAATACTATTCAGTTTAGAAAACAAAATAAAAACCTGATACTGTTTTAGTCTTTTGCTTATGTTAATGTAATAATAATTTCATTTAAATGGACACAGAGTTTCAATTGCAATGACAAGTGTAAATAGTTTTAATATTATGAATTTTTGTACACATAAAATGTGTGAAAAATCTTTAACAGGAAAAATAAATACAGGTATTTTCTACATATAAATGAATGGCCATTTTCCTCATGATTTTCCAGTCCCTTCCTCTAGTGCAAAAATTATCTGGAACAAAGCTTCAGTTATGCTGCAGTGCTGCAATGTAGACAGAAAGTCATAAAATGTTTAAAGTGAAATGATTTAGAAGGTTTTATTATTTAATCAACCTGCACTGGATTTTTCACCTGCACTGATGGGAAAAACCCATAATAAGAAGCCAAAGAATGAAATCTCCATACAATTTTTCTACATCATTCTTCCTTAAACACTGTGGATCCCCTGGAATGAAGGAGAGTCTAGTCAGATGTGTTATACCTCCCCATTAATTTTTTCCCCCAGATTATCCTTAAATTGATATACTCCCTGTAGATAAAAATTAATTTTACTCTGTCAAAGAGCAATGAATTTGCTTGAAATTTTATTTTTGCTAATTCCTTGGTCTCTCAAATCCTCATCTTTTTCCAAATCCGGATGCTAAAGACAGTAAAAAATCGTCTTTAAAATCTGAAGCAGATAAGAACAGTGTCCCACGTTCATCTAGGATGAGGGATTTCTTTACAGAAGTAGTCTGATCTTCTGTTTCCCTCTTTAGCACATCCGTCTTAGTTTTAAACTTAATATCTGGAAATTAATTTTAATTTGCAATTCATATTCTCCTCTTTTTTATGCTCGGATTGCCAGGTGCAAAGTTATTTTGGTCTTATTCAATTTAAATCAATTGAACTGTATATAAGTATAGTGCCTGCTGGTTCAGCAACACTGTAATGAACACAAAAGGCAAGGAAGCAATGGTGCTGCATTTATTGATGAAGTAATAAGGTATTATAATAGTAGTATATCAAAAGTGATATCTGCTTTGCCTTTACAAGGCTCTGTAAGCAGACGTTTGAATATACCTGTCTTTAAGATGTATCCCTAACAGATTTTATCTGATTACTCAATGTAATGCCACCGCTTGTTATTGGAGGGCTTGTTAAAGTACATACAGCTGTCATGTCATGTCATATCACTTGTTTTAGAAAGAACTGTTGTAATTTCATTTTACTGGCAGAGTATTTTAAAACAGATTTTACTATTGGGATCAGGGAGAATTGTATTTTCGTTCAAGTTTGACCATAGAATATTGCCTATGTTTTTGCCCATTAACTTTTTGTTGTTGCTTTAACTCAGTAATTAAACACCCCCGCAAAAAATCCACCTTCTAGAATAATACAGAAATGATCCCTTTAATTGTACTAATAAAGACTGTGACAGCTTAATTTAAATACAACCAAACTCTTCCCACTAAAGTGTTAATGAAATTAACAATAAAAAAGTATAATGATTTCTCTTGGGATAATTACATGGGTAATTTAACAGCACATTTGGATAAAAACTGAAAGTGTTTATGTGATATATAGTTAAACCTCTGTAAATGGTGTATAGAAAATCAAAGGCTTTCTTATTGTCTTTCAAGTACAAAAGAAATCTTTAAAAATGTTTAGTAGCTCCACTTATAAAGTAAATTTATCTTTAATTTCTCTCATATTTTCAACATCGCATTATTTATTGTTTCATATGGAGTGACTGTCAGATCATGCTATAGAAATAGCATTTAATGTGCTTAGTAGTCTCAAAGTGAATGCATAGACAGTTGGGCATTCTCTTGCATAGCTCAGTGGAAAAATAGTTGTTACATAAGAAATGTTGATACAATATTTTCAGAATTTTAGCAATTAAAAAGATCAGTATTTGAATAGTAAATAAATTAATTTGGAGAAGAAATACGTGACAGTGACCTTACAGGCATTCTGGTTGAAAAGAAATAAGCCACAATTTCAAATGTGTCCTGACTTTCCATTAATATAGTAATACGGTGTTACAGATCTTTGGTACCTTGTTGACCCTTTGCGTGCTAGTGATCAGACACTATGATTGCCCCACGTACAGAAATCAGTCTAATCTCGTAGATGTTCCTTAATTCTTTTCTTTTTCTTTTTTTTTTTTCCCCAAAAAGAGATTCTTCTGCAGCATGTCTCTGCTGCACTGAAGCAACTATATTCACAGAGGGAAAGGTAGTTCTCCAGTAGGCCACGCACAGGTTATTTATTACTTTCATTAGGTCATAGTCAGAACCTTAAACTCGTCTGGTGACCAAGGAGCTTTCAAGATGATCACAGAACATCTGATAAGCATATACTCTGTTCATTAAGTGAATCGATGCTTGCCTCATGTCATTTTTCTAGTTGTTTTATAGTTGTTTTCTAGTTGTTTTATATATTTTCCTAGTTGTAACTAGTTGTAAGCTGAAACATGTTTGCCAGCTCTCTCCTTCTACTAGCCCCAAACGTGGTCTTAGAGAAACAAGCAGAAGCTCCCTAATCCAAATAAATCACACATCTTACTCAGGCTAAGGCCAGTTTCATTTTTTAGATCCAGCCTCAACTCTACTCAACATTAGTTGAAGCATCAACCTATACTAAGCAAAGACAAGTGAAAGGCACATGATCCTATGTCTTTCAAATATAAATAGCCAGTGCCAACAGCAAATATCTCTCCTCTTTCTAATAACCTCCTAAAACACTCCATCTGTGCCTTGCAGATTAGCACTAACAGAACAGCATTTTATGGTATTCCAAATGTGAGACTTCTCCATGAAAAGGAGTAATTGCAATTGCTATGAGGCACTGAAAAATTAAACGCAATCTCAAAATTGGATATATTAGACTTACAGAGAACAGTTCTATTCCCTTTTGCCAGTATCTGCAGACAGCCTAACAGAGTCTCAAGGAGTGAATGTAGGTGACAGATATAGCAGCAGTTCTCTGGACCCTTGTTCTCTGTATGTCTTAAGGAGGTCATTGACGTCTATCTATCTAAACATTAACCCAAAATTGTCATAGAGCAAGTTCTATGACATTCAAAAATATTTTGAAGTTGAGCTCAAATATCATTCTCCAACAGCATGCCCAAAACAGAATGGTTTGATATGAACGGGTCCGAGTTAACCAGCTTCAGGCTGTAACTTTCTGAGCAAGAAAGATTCAGTGACAGCTGGCAAAGGGTGCTGATTTTCTCTAATACTTTTCCACCAGGAAAGGTAGTGAGCCAAGAACAAGGTTTATATGATGAGGCTTTGTCCTGGTTTGGGCCAGGACAGAACCAACTTTCTTTCAGTAACTTTACTTTTTAGTTAAGTGTCTTCTGAGCAGCTGCACTCTCTGACATTAACTGCATGCTTTTCCAGACAGCAGGTGCTTCTAGCAGTGATAAGGGTCGGTGTTTATAGTTAGTGCTGGAACATCAGTGGGAATGGTATGCAGAAAGGCTCTCGCTTATCCCTGTGGAGACCAAGGTCGATGCTTGGCTCTGCTGACTTATGCACTGGAACTGAAAGAGCAGAGACGGGTTCACCCTTGCGACCCTGCGGTGGGGAGGAGCGGGTCGGACAGGTGACCCAAACCTGACCAAAGGGAGTATTCCATCCCATACGCGTCACACTCGGTATAAAGGGATGAGGGATCACGAGGGTCACTCTCTCTTCTTCTATGGCCGGCATCCGAGGAGGACTCTGTCGATGCTGTTCTGTGCGTTCCTGAATCCAGCTCCTGCCTGCTGCTGAGTACAGTCTGGGACTTCCCTGGGGGGTGCCCCATGGCGTCAGGGTAATATATTTGTCATTGGGGTGGGGGGGAGCTCAATATTGGTTTTGTATGTATTTATATATATATATATTTCATTATTATTTTTCCTATTATTATTATACCTTATTATTATAGTTAGATTAAAGCTGTTTTAACGTTGTTTTCGTATTATCTTCATTATTGGTAAACATTTCTGGTAGAAAATTACGGATTCTGAGGTCTTAAGAGCATGCTGTTGTTTGTTTTGCTGCAACGTAATGGAATTGCTGTAATGCTTTTAGAAGTATAGATGTTGTCAATTTGCTGTTTACTTTATTGATACTTAGATCAGTGATCACTGAGTTTCCTTTGCAGAAACTGTGCTCATTATACTATGATCTTTTAATTCTTCCATCATTTTATTTTAATTGATTTTGCAAGTTGTTTTCCAGCCTTATTTAAAAAAACCCAAGCATTTCTTATTTCAAAAGCAATCAATCTATTACTCTTTTTACCTCTAAGAATTATTTTGTTCTTACAATTCTCAGAAACTCAGGTGTGTTCTCTTTGGCCTTGCTAAATTGCTACATTTTTAGGTTTTCAATTTAAGGTTTTCTGACCTTCAGCTTTTTTATGGTACCTAATATGTATCATCTACTGAAATTAAGTGATGTGTTTTTTCCTTCTGCAGATTATAGAATTGCATTATAGTACAATCCCCATTGCTTAGTTCTCAGCTGTTTTAATTTTTATTTTAGCTTCTTCTATTGAATTAGATTTAATAACTTTTCTTTGTATTTGCCGTGCAACTAGTTCTTCCACAAAATAATTCCTGAAATTGTTGAAATTGTATTTCCAAACTATTTACCACTATATTATTGGACCATTTTACATGAAAATACCTAAAATCTTTCTAACTCGGATTCTTGTTGACTTTGTCTTCTTGATCTGATTCTTGTGGGTAATCAGTGTCCTTCTTGGTAAGTGTGGATTTGCTATGATAGCTCTAGAAACATACGTATATCCTAGAGGTCTGTCCATATAGTTTTAACTAGAATGGTTTTCCATTTGTGAAATTTGTTAGATTTATCACTGTATGTTCATCTTTTCAGCATAATCTGTCAATTCTGTGTAGTTTGTAAGTGAGTATTCCATCTCCCAAAAATATGGACCATTCTGTAATGATTCTGTAGTATCTTTTATATTGAGGAGGGGGTGAGGTGGAGTGTCTCCCTTTTCTTCTGAGTACGTATAGATGTTTGTTGAATATGGAGTGATGGCTGCTTTGTTTTTCAGTTCTATTTTTATATTACTCCTGAATTTTACATTGCTGACTCTACAGCTCCTACCAATCCTAAATTTATTTTTCGTCTTTTTATCTTAACAGTCTCATTTACAGTGATTAGGAGAAAACTCTCTGTTTTCATGATGGCCTTTTCGTGATATTTTCTACTATATTTTCTTAACTTTGTCAAATTTAGTTTTCTCATTTTAATCTATCTTTGCTGTCACATGCAGAATTTTCCTACGTGGGGATTAACGAGTGATTAAGCTTTTTATTCCACACTAAAACATAATACCAAAACAGCTTATTCACATCCTTAATCTAATGAGTTGTCTGTATGAATTCAATAGAACTGGAATTCAACATGTTAGACTAGGTTGCCTGTTTGCATTCTGGGGTGTGGAAGGAGACTGCTTGGAATTAGCAGTGTTTCTTTGGCCATTTATTTGTCTTGTGGTTGCATATCTATGGCCTGCAAACAACCATTTGCCTGCCCCGCAGTACAGGGGCTGTATCTTGTCCGTATAAGTACACTGAAAATATAGGCTATAGAAATTTTAATTAAAACTTCAGTGATAGCTTTTATATGATTTATTAGAAATTATTCTTCAATGTCAGTAACACATGCTGTGTATCTGTTCATATGAGGACAAACCTATGTCCATACAAGATACTGTGTCACTAGTTTCAGAACAGTAAAGTATTTAAGTGAATATTTAACATGAGGCAGCAAAATAGAATTTAAAGAAGTGATGTTCTATATCTCAAGGAATATATGTGGAAGAGCTTTATTTTAATCTGAAGAAAATATTCTGTTGACTTTTTTCTTTTTTTAAGAAAAACATTTAGTAATATACATTTAATCTTTTGGTTATTGTATCATTTCTTGTTTTGGAATTGTTAAAACAAATGAAAAATAGAGTTTAAACAACATACTAGCTCCTCCCGCTGGGCTGAGAATTAGCAAAGTCATGGTTTCACAAACTTGATGTCAAATTTTCCTGTGGTTAATGTAATAAAGAAATTAGAATGTTTTTTTCATATTGCACTGAAATAGCTTAGGAAGAGGGATGAAGAAAGGAAGATAATTTTTCTGGTGCTTTTTCATAGTTTATTGAAATGATAAATAATAAGACTGAAACATGTAGAACAAGCTTTGGTATGACTGAATTAATTTTAAAAGAGCTGGGATTTTATAGGGAGTGCACACCCTGTGGATTGAGTGTTTTTTTCTTTAATGGCATTTTCTCAGCATCCGATAATAACATAAAAATAAAGCTTTTATATCTTCTGAAGCAGACTTATCAAGTTCTCAGTGACATCTTTTAATTGTGAAAACTAAAGGTATGCTTTGACTCTCCTCTGTCAAGCATCTATATCGAGATCTTCGCATGCTTATTTTTCTCTATAGTTTTAAATGCGTGGGAGAATTTGATCAGTGTCCTTTTTATATTCAAAATGAGCCAGCTTCTGTCTCAAAAGTGTCTTATTGTCATGATGTCACTGCATCTCAAGATCTGTGACCTTTTGCTCCATATGGATTCATGGTAGACCTCGTAGTGTTTTTGCAAGCTAGATTGCTTTTGTCCCCCCGCTAGGGGGTATCAAAGCCTTTTGGACTAAAGTTTTACATACTGGTAGGTTTGCAAATAAATAAATGGAATAAAAATAATATACTAAAAGTACCCAACAGCAACTGAAAGCATCCAACAAAGAAACAAACCTGAAGTTTATGTATAATAAGGACCGCCAGATGTCGCAAAGGCATCATTGATGAAGTGTTTTTATATCCAAAATGTGGCACTTACGTGAGGAATAGTAGTATTGTGTTTGAGAGTTGCAGAGGCCATAACAGGTCAGTGAAATGTCCTTCAAACATTTGATTTTTACATTTGAGAATAGGCCAAGATGAAAAGATAACCACATATCTGACATTGACGTTACTACCATTTAGACAACCGATGCAATTGCGTTAGTCAGTGGGATCAATCAGACCTTTATTATTTTGAAAACCACATAAAAGATTTACTTTTGTTTTTTTCTTATAAAAATGAAGGTTCTGAACATAATCAGATCACTAACTTCTAAATGTAAAATTCTTATAATACGTATATAGTTTTATTTTCTCCGTGTTCCTTTGAAAGTTGAATACTATAAAAAAAATTAGAAAGAATAACAAGTAGTCTTGAAAGAATTTGAGCTGAGTTGAACAGTATGCATAAATTGGCAGTTTAACAAGTAGAACTTGGAAACAAGTATTTGATGATTGATTTTTTATTGAGACAGAATGAGAATGATAGTGGATAAAGTGATTTTCCTTATTGAGAGAAAATATAGTGTTTTTCAACATGTCTTCAGTATGAATGGAAGCCCTGTCAAAAAAACTGAGCAACACATAGTATCTTTTAAAAGGTAAATTAACATAAGTATATCACTTAGTTTATGGATCAAATTTTACACTTGTCAGTTTTATTCATAATGTCATAAAGTTTATATTGTAAAGATAGTGTTATTACCTTTGTTATGTCCTAGAAAAGCCTAATATTAACCGAGTTCAGTGTAGAATTTAAAGTATATTCAGCTGAAGAAATGCCAGAGCAGAAAATTAAGTCCAAAATATGTATTCATGTGCAGATCTTAGTCAAATCCCTAGTAATTTTAAGTACTTGAAATACATTATTCAACAAGTAACCTGCTGTACGCTTGCGTTTAATGGGCTCTGCCTGAGTATACAGAAGCTGTCAAGATAAAATATGGAACATGCATCATGCTAATTCAATTATGATTATTCTTAAAAAATAAAATAAACGTGTGTCTGTGTTTGTGTTGTACATGGAAATGTGCCATCTTTATTCCTAAGATTGGATTTGAATTTGTTTTGTATGATTCTTGCTAATTTCTCTGCTGATTTGGTATATATGTACACACCACATAAACACACAACATATAAATATATAAAGTATGTTTATTGAAACATTGAAGATGTTCAAAATGTTACTTGAATTTACACTGAGTAAGTGTATCCATATTTAACATACATTTCTGCTTCCCTGTGTAATACGTTAAAAAATAAATTAGTGATATATTTATGCATATACATATTTGCAGAATTGTTACTAAACAAGTTAAATAGGCGCTGGACTTTCCTCTAACTTCAAGTAGAATGCTTGTTGAGAATTGATGCGTGGAAGCAAGCACATCTTTATCTCTGATTATGATTTCGATGACATTTGTCTTTTATAATTGTGATGTCAGTGGAGTTCTTAACTTAATAGGCAGTTCCTAGCTTAATACACATAGTTGCGTAATATTCCACAGATATCAAATTCTTCAACTCTACCTTTGAAGTCTTTGCATGACAGTTGAGGAGGTTTTTTGGTCATGGATTTTTAAAGGAGATGAATTTACATATGTGTGTGTTTGTGCATTCTGCTTATGAGCAACATACATATGGAATACTTTGTGTTTTGTTCTAAGACTTTATGTATATTTAACCTTTTAACTAGCAGGTTGTAAGATTTCCATAAAAAATAGATGAGCTTTGAACTCACTGAATGTTATTGGTGTAGCACAATCAATCATTTCTAAAGGTTAATGGTGTTAAAAACAATGAGAACATATGTCTTATTTTTAGTACTGTTATATTAGTAAAATTATTTAGCATATATAAGGAATTTGTATCCTGTTCTTTGTGTTAAATCAGGATTTACCGTTCTTGAATAGCCGATAATAGGTTTTATTATCAAAGTTGTAGAGGGAAAAAGACAAATAAGTATTTATAGAAACTTTTTTACGATGGATAAGATAATTGGTGATACGTTAGCTGTGGAATCTTTCTAGAGCCGGGTTGATCTGGAATTTAGTACAATTTTTGAAATGTTTTTGCTTTTCTCCATCTCATTCTGCTATCTTTTAATAAAATATGACTTACATAGGTGTTATCCTAATTACATCATACATGCAATTCCTCAATGAAATAAAAAGTGAATACTTGAATGACAGTGTGGCAGGGAGGGTACAGGATTTCAAATGGTAAAAACCTGCTGCAGTAACAAAGACTGAATCCATCCCTGGTTGCATAGGTTCCTGATCATATCTTTAAACCTGATAGTAACAAAGAATATTTATTTGTTGCCAAGCTATTGTAGGATTTATTTCTGAGCTCAAATCCCAATTATCAAGAAAATTGCATCCTCTTTATCTCGCAGAAGGGTGTACTGCATCATAGCATATTTGGTTATTTGGTACTATAATATTGTTACCTTGCTTGAAACACATGGTCCCTCTTGATATACAAGAAAAAAACTGAATCCATTTCAATAAATTAATAGGGATGAGAATCCCAATCCATCGTTCTTTTCAGAGGTTCACATACATTGTAATGAAATGCATTAGGAGTTTTCTTCACTTGAAATCCAAATGAGACCCATTTTGGCTCACACCCTTGACAGTCTCTTTTATAAGCACTGCTGTCTCCTGTTCATGTGTGGGCTTAGTAAAATGCTTCCTTTGTAAGATGCACAGAGACAATATAATGCCATGAAAGACGAAGGTGTCAAAACACGAAGTTAGAGGCAATCTAATCAATGCCTCCTGATTTAGCCTTTGAAGGCTCTCTTCATTAAAACTCTTTAATTGTGAGGCTTATCTTGAGGTAGAGCTGTTACTTAATATTTTTCAGTGTCATTCTTTGGACAGTCATTTGTACCTTTTAAACGTAATTTCAATATTCATTGTTTAGTAAATTGGATGCCTTGTTAGCAATAGTGGTGGTATGAATGACTTGCATTCAAGTGATTGAAGGTAATAGTGTATAAATGCCTGGTTCTCTCCCGCTGAAGTTTAATGTGTTTTATTTCTATGTATGTCATTATAAAATATATGGGTTTCATTATGGATCTTTTTACTTTTATGTATAGGAATGCAGGTTAGAATATTTTAAAATCAGGAATAGAAGGACTTCTAGCTGAATCTTTTTGAAATTTTTGAAATTTTCAGATTCAGTGCAAACATTATAAATTCTGTGTAAATGGTGGAAAATGTGAGCTCGGATTATATTATTCTAAATAAATTTTGAAAAGGTATGCAATAAAAAAATGGCACATAGGCCTTTTCTTCACAAATGATCATAAAGTTGGTAGTGGTTGCTAGAAAGTAACTTCTTGAAATCAGTTGGAAAAAAGTGTGTCTTAAAACACATAATTTGGGAAATGCTTTCTAAAGAAAAACTCACTTTCTACCTGAAAACTGCCAACATAAAAATGTATGAAAGCCTACACTACAAGTCGCATTTTTGTTGTGACCCATATCAGGTATTTTGTTTTTTTAAATAGATGCATATGCATATATAGGTTCTCTGTGTGTATCTGTGGTGTATTGTGCTGTAGTAACACATGTATGTGCATGTAATGCATTTATGTGCTATATCAGTAAATGCATTTTCATATTACAGTATTTGTTCATACTCCTATTAAAATTTTGAAAGATGTACTGGAAAACAAACATTGCATGCTTTTACAATCTCTCATAAAATCTACATCTATTTAATGTCTGGAAAATCAGATAATTCTAGCTTTCCTGATATTTCCCTTATAATAATTAACAATAAATTTAATTTTAACATGTAAAAAAAGCAAAAAGATGGAAGACTATAGAATTGATTTTCAGAAATCCTTGAAAATGACAGAAGAATTGAGGCAACTTTGACCTGATTTTTAAATGACTAGTGTGGAGAGTACAGCTGCTCTAGCTTAGTAATTATTTGTGATAGGTTGTTTTTGAGTCCCATATGTATAGGAGCTCCAGGCCCAACTACCTCATTTGCTGGCACACAAACAGATTCTTCCAGGTGCTGAAAATTAAATTTTAATATATTATTTAAATATTAAGAGAATTACAGTTTCAGTAATTTTACTGGTACAGCTGGAGTGCAGAGTGTGCCTATACACTATAGAGGTTGTTGCATAGTCTACCAGAATGAAAATTCCCATTGGCTTTAAATATTTTCAAGGAAGTAAATGTTTGATGTAAAGATAAAAACATGTATTTGTTATACAGTGTATTTTTAAAATATTATGTGGATCTTGACCTATTTATAAACTAAGATTTTAAAATGTTACGTTGCAATTTATATGAATTCACATTATAAAATGGATAAAAGTTTAAGAAATAGTACGGACAAACTTAGTTACCCCTGTGCTGAGGGCTTGAGTAAGACAACAGTTCCAAAAAGGTGTTAAACAGATGGTTAACCTAAAACATGTATTTAATTACATTGATGCCAAGTTAATGTATTTTCTGGATAGAAGTTCCGACATGTAACTTTAGTGCATTTAATCACATGGAAAAAATGTGTTGCTGCGTTGAGGATCTCAACCCTATTTGGGGTTTAAGAGAAATATTTGGAGCTGACTGGCTTACAACAATTTTTAACCTTAAGAAAATTAGGAAGGTTATCGTAAAAAGGTAAGGTGAGTTTTAAGTAAGTTGTAGGAAGGTAGAATTGCACTGAACTGAAAATCCCATACAACAAAATGTATTTTTAATTCCAAGAAAATTCTGTGATGCTCATCCCTTCTGTTTCATCATTTCAGCATACTTTTAACTATTCTTGGAAGGATCGGCAACATCCAAGTTCAAATGTGGGTTAAGCAGACTTGGAGTGCACTTCTGAGATTTTTTTCCTGTTTTGAAACATTATAACTGAATGTAAATGTGCCCTGAAAAAAAGACTGCTATTCTACCCAAATTAGCAGTTAACAGTCTTGTCGTCTAAGGATGGTATCTCCTGTAGTTCTATGGTCTTCTAATAAATATTGCAATCTTTTTAATGTGGCATCAAAGAATTCATTAATTAATTTATTGTTTTTCACTATGCATCGGTAGAAATCGGTGGCTTGTTGGAATAACTTCAGCCTTGCACAATACTCTTGTCTTACCCAATACTCTTGTCTTACTTCTATTTTCACTTTTTAAAACCTGTCCTGTTTAAAAAGGCCTTAAACAGAACTGTTGTCAGCAGGCTGCACGCAGTGTCATCTAATTTCTTTCCTAACTCTGTGAATTCTGAAAGGATGTTTAGGTGAAATTAATTCAGTTATGGATTTAAGTTCTCCACTGATTACTCTTTGTAAAGGGAAATTCTTTCAGTTTGTTTTGATTATAGTACTGAATATTGATCGGGGCTTATTTTAATAGTGAATGGATCTTTTATTCCATTGTAACAAGATCATCACCCCAGCTCTTGTCCGAAGTCTGTCTCACTAAACCCTTTAATCTTTGGATTAGATGATTTTTCTGAAAATGGGATAGGCTGTGTAGCCTTAGTACAAGCTCATGCTTAAGGCAAAAGTTATAGCAACTTTTAAAACACATTTTAATCTTCAGAAAATCATTTTGGAAAGAAGTAAATTGCAGTGCTTTTATCTTAATTATGTAGTTGTATTTCACAATTAATAGTTCACGGTTCTTATAACAGTAATATCTTCTGCTATTTTTAATAGTTGTGAAATTTCTTCAGTTGCAAAGTTCAAGATGGAACTAATTGAAAACAAAACACAAATATAAAATTAGGGAAGTTAAGTCCAGAAAACAGAATCATTATCACATGTCTTATAATCTTTTACTATGTATAAATCTAAATTTCTCCATCTATCCAGTGCCTTATGTTTTTTTTTCAAAGCATCCGTTCCTGTGTTGTATATATGCTGATTTTATTTTGACTTTTAGTATTATTTAAATATTTTTATATTTGCTAAATGAAAACAAATATTTTTGGTTTATGAATACCCTCAATTAAGCATCCACATTTTTTTTTAGATTACATGTTGATTTCATTGATGCAGAATCAGTCCCTGATCTTCCATCCTATTTGAAATACCTTTCAAGTATAATGAACTATTGCTGTTAATAGTTAGCATAATGTATTTTTGAACGGTTCTTTTGACTGCCGTAAGGTATTTCTTCCCCTAGTGAGAGATTCGTTTTCTTGTAAAGGAGAAGTACATGATTCAGACTTACAAAATACATATACAGCCCTGTATTCAAGAAATAAATTATTACTTCGCGTTCCTTTTCAGATCCAGTCTCATATGCTCATAGTGTTACTGTTGGAGTTTGTACTATGACAAGATAAATTTTCCGGATTTCAAAATTAGATTGTTAAGAACTGTGATGGTATGTTTATAACGAGGCTTGAGGGGATGTGGACCCCTTTGCATTACCTGCTGGAATGTGTGCCTCAGTCCTGTGACGCAGAATTCCGTGTATCTCTCTGGTCAACATCAAGGCTGCCAGCCTAGCAATGGCTCTGATCGTTATCCAATTAGATGGCTATACCCTGCAATTTGATGAACGTTACTAATGAAGAAAAAAAAATTACATTTCCTCTTCCACGTTGTTAAGTATTATTAATGTTTACATTGACCAGAAATTAGTTGTCTTACTGGGTTCTCCTGATAAGTGATGCTTGGAAAGATAGCCAAATCAGCTGTTGCCTCACACTGCTTGATGTTGTGCAAAATATTTTTTTTCTGAGGTAAACCAGCTCCTATTTTATTAAAAATACAGAATCTACAAGTCAAAACTATCAACAGTCTAGGTATTTCTATGTATAGAAGTGAATATTAAATTGACCATGATCAAAAGTATTAAGCTAGAAATTTCTGAAACAAGCACCACTTTATTAAATTGAAACTAAGTGATTTATAATGTCATTTATGTCTCTTTTTAAGGCAATAAAATAAAAAATAGCTACATTAAGAGTGTGTCTTAAGAAGTGAAAATCCAGAGGCTAATTTTGTAGTCTAGCCATTAGAAGACAACAAACTGGTAAAGCAGAACGCTGTGCTTTCAAATAGATTTGCACAATGGCCTGGGACTTTGTTTTCCATTGAATTTAATAGGAGAGATTCCTAGAGTGAAAGTGTGAGTCTAATGAAGACCACGACAAAATTTCAGTAAGGCCATGATTTCCTCTTGGGTGACAAAGTATTATTGATTTTTTTTTCTTTAAATATTTGAAGTATTGTAAAAAATTTATTTGAAACTGTAGTAACTGAAACTGTAGTAAGTATTTAAAATGTATAAAATTCCTTACATGTACAATAAGCAGAGGCGGGAAGAGTGACAATTCAGAAAATATAGGAAGTATTTTTTTTGCTTGCTTTCTCTTTGCACTAAGTAGCATCTTGAGAACAGAAATTCATAAGTAAGACTTACAGAATTAATGTAGTGGAAGAGGTTTTTTAAGTTTTTCTTCACCACCTTGTAACTCGTTCTGTGTGATTATGACCCCAAGACTTCTTAAAACTACTTTCCCCTTACAACATCTGCAGATATACTGTATATTTCAAGTAAAGTACTTAAAACATAACCACATTTCCAAGGAAATTGTCAAAAATCTTACATTTAACTGTATCTTCCTGAATGCTGAGATACAAGGGATTGACCCCTCAAGATGGAACAAGTCTAATTGGAAGTAGCATAAAAGATTATAATATCAATGAATTTCAGTGTAGTATAATTATATGTTGAAGCAGAACCCTGAAACTCTATTACTGTACATTGACAGGCAGTATCTTAAAAGCCAAAGTCAGGAAGCTATTTTTCAGGGAAAATAATAGTAGACAGATTAATACAAAATATGTATTTTAATTACAAACCATCATAGCCCAACCATCAGAAGCCATTTTTTTACTTTCTTTCTCTCTTTTTTTTTTTTAACTGTTAGCTATTTTTATTGTTTCCTTCTATTTCAAATGAAATTTTATGAAGAACTAAAATCCTGGCATTCTCAGATTGTAAGGGCCTAGTAAACTTATGCTCAACATCTCTCCTTTTTTCATGCTCAGTAATTAAAAACGGCTATGGGCATTTTTTGTCCTTTGAGATTTACCAACTGCTATAGCATTTGTGGAATGATTTCTTCACCTGCTTTTACACAGAATAACCAAATATCGGAGCAGCTTGAAGTACTTAAAAAAAAAAGTTTACCTCTAGGCTTCTCATCGTCAGCACATAGGCAGCTATATCACTATTCCACCATTCAATTAATTTTGAAATCCTAAGAACAAAAGTTATTAATAAGTCTTTTGTCATGGATAAAAAAAGAGAGATTCCTTTTCAGTATTTGTATGTCATCATGCCAGGCCTAGAAAATTAGCCTAATTTATTATTTAAAACACTGGTGGGATTCCTAATTGCATTCATCATTAGATATGACACGTTTAGAACCAAGAACCATATCCAGTGAGAATTTTCCAGTTTGAATTTTGAAATAAAAATATTTTTCAAGAGATCCCTAGCTATTGCTTGTTACTATGGCAACAGCCCTATTTGTCTGAGAGCTCTGCCCGCTGCCAATGGGAGCACGAGCAGCGTCAACTAAACATACGAATACATCAAAGACAAATTCATATGCTCAATCTGATCAGCTCAATTAATGTAAGAACAGAAGCTGAAGGGGGTTAAAAGAGGGCATCCATTCAGGGTAGATGAAGCCTCTTTTAGCAGAATATATACGCCGGCCTTTTGGGGGAGGAATTTAGCACACTGTCAAAAACATTATCAGAAAAGGAAAGTACTAGGCCTCCTACACCTAACAGATATGAAGCTGTCAGACAAAGAATAGCACTATTCATTAAATGACACTTATTTTCTCCCACTTTACAAGAATACAGTGAACAAAACAAGCAGGGGAGCAGCTGAGAGAGACACTTTTTTCTTTTCCTGGTGATGACAGACATGCAGCAATTATGGTGATAACTAAGGAATACTAAACAAGAAGCCGGGCTCCATTCTGTTTATCACCTAAAATTTTATGTTACTAAATTTGCATGCGATTCTTGTTTTGTTTTATTATTTATGTCTAGGACAAATTAGATCCTTTTGTTTTTAACATGGTGCTTTCAGTTTGGTGAAGAATTCTGCTAAACTATACACATTCTCCGGTTTTTCTTGTTAAATGGCCGTATCAAGTTGAAGTGCTTTTGAAGTGAGGGAGTTTCAAAGCACAACAAAACCACTGTTACCAGTGGGGGGGAAAAAAGAGCATTAGTGTAATGTCAGGTATTGTGTACTATTTCTGCCGTACATAACTTAGAAGGTGGTTAGTGAAAATCTCTGCTAATTCTCACCTTGACTTCTGGTAGGGCTTTGTTACTTGGTTTTCTATAAAGTTTGTAGGTGTTACGTACGTTAGTTTGTTTTATAGAAGATTGAAGTGAGCAGGAAGTCCCACAAGGCTACTAGCTTTTAAGAATCTTATACTTAAACCATAATGATCTGATTTAAGGCCTATCATCAATAGTCTGCTACTTTTATCTGCATGATCATGGCCTGATTGATACTGACTTTGTAGCTGTGTACTCCATAATACGCTGTCAGGCAATACTGACAGCTGCAATGAAAGAACAATAAATGTGGGGCACCAGTAATGTAAAGGTCCGACCAGGCTGTATGAAAACTGATAGCTGCGATATTGGCTCCTATGTTACCACATATACCAGCCCCTTTGAGAATTTCTTGGTGAGTGAATTAAAATGATCTCCTGATACACAGAGGTGTGTGGGGGGGAAGGTCTTCACTTAAAAACTCTGCATATTGCTAACACCCTGCATTAAAGCCGATGGGTAGTTATAAACTGACTTCAGAAAAAATCAAGAAATGTTTCTTCTCTGAAAAATGGATGCACAAAAATCACTGCAGGTATTTATACACCGGTACACATGAGTACATAATATGACTAAACTTAATGTGATAGTTAAACTTGTTGATAGGACATCTTTTTCTAGTTCTCTAGCTAAGTTTTTGAGCAACCTTTTGATTTTCATTTATTTTTAAATGTATTAATGCAGCAAGAAAATTGCAGTTTACAATGTAATTAAATTAAAACTCATTAATCTTATAACTGTTACTCTAAGACAAGTCATAATGACTTGAACTGGGCCTTGATTTCAGCTAAGACATACTGAATTCAGTGATTTTTTTGTTTCATGTTGTGGACATACGTAGATGTATGTCCACTATTAAACTAAAGAAACTATTAAAATGAAAGTAAAGCAACCAATATCTAAGTTCATAATAGAACATCATGTTCCTGTGCCTTTGGTTTTTAGCATTTTTGTGGTGTAAAACTGCTCAAGAAACTGTAGGCCAAACAATAATATCTGGCTTGTAAAGACACTAGAAAAGTGCATTTCCTTGCATTCGCTGCCCTCATTACCAAATAAATAAATAACACTCAGGTGTCAAAATATAAACACAAGTACTTGCATTTTGTTGAGTATTTTATGGTTTAAGAACATACAGAAACACTGAGGCCTCCATCAAGTTCAAATCTCAGTTCTGTGAAAGAGGAAAAACCAGGTTCCTTACCTCAAAGACATGATGGTCCCTGTTATAAATAGGTATTATGATAAGAAATATGTAAGAGAATTACACTCCTTGAGAGATATATTTAGTTATTTAAATATCTTTTTGCTCTAAGTGGGCTCAGAAAAGCATTACTTTTAATTAAAATTAAAATTATAAGTTTATAATTTCATAGTGAAAATGCTGATAGATCTGCCCATCTTTGAAAGATTTGTTCCTGTGCTGTCATTAAATCTTTCTTAATCTTGATACAATATGTTGCATCAACGTTCCTTTTGCTGAGACCAAAGGTCTTGCTACGTGCAATAGAGAGGATTTCACAGAGCACTAGCCAACATGCACTAGCTCTGTGCACGACGAGTTTGCTGTTTGCTGTAGCCATGTTGCGTTTAGTATGCACTGTGGATAATGTGCATATTTGATGTTATTGTGGGACAGTTTGTGTGCTATTACTGACGTCTTGCGTTTATGACACACTGCTTTCCAGTTTAGAGAAAGTAAAAGTTTTTGATTTCATGGTAATCCATTTTATAAGCATCATAAAGTGTAGGGTTTACAGTATAATGGTATATAGTATTTACATACTCCTGGTGATGTGTAAAGATACTTTATGTGAGAGTGTGCAAGTCCAAAGGAAGAATTAGAAAGTAGACTATTTCCAAGACTTTGTACAAATACATAATCTGCTGATCAATGAAACCACAAGGCCAACTCCTTCTGTCTTTAATCATGAAATTGGGTTCTTTGTCTATAGTGTGATGAGTTGAACAAGGAAGCCAAGTGAAATGATTTTACCTAAATGCTGCAATGGTGGTCTTTCTTCTACATTTGGATAATCACTATGCAGCATTCAAGTTTCTAAACCAATAAGCTGCTTTTATATTACTGTCATTTGGAAAAGCATATGCTTCTACTAACTCTTTCCTTTTCTGTAGGTGTGGGTTAAAATGTCTAAACTTGATAATTTAAAAAAATTATTTAAAAAAAGAAAAAAAAACAGTTATAGCCTGATACTTTGCACAATATGCCAGGAATCAGCCTGAAGCAAATTTTAACATTCACATTATAACCCTCTGAAAGTAGGGATGTATAATGGGAACACTGACAGACCCTGAATGACACTTACGTTGACAGACAGTAGCACCACTAGGCACCCATAATTAGATCTTTTGTGTGCTTGCAGTTAGCTAAAAAATGGTCCCTAGTTTATTAGAAAAACTATTTCAAAATTAATCATCAAAAGGTAAGTTGTGTACTCATGATGGAAATAAAAAGGAATGTAAAAATAATGTTCTTAGTTTTGAATTCATTATGATGGCACCTGTTAGGTTTTCGTTTAAAGACACCCCATTGACTAAAGGTTTCATTCGAAGTTATCCATCTGACACAACTCATCAATATAATGAATTTACCTTTTGGAACTTGGGCTTTACTTTTTTCTTGAATAGATGATACTCAATATAGGTTTTTGTGGAGTTTATTAGACACTGTACCAAATGGTTAGCTTACGAAGATGCGTGTGTGTATCTTTTGCATAAGTTCTTCTGATAGTTTTGGCTTCTTTGAGTTCCTGAGTATTTTCAAATTTGCAGAAGTTTGCAATGAAGTGCATGTGAGTTGGACTGTGAGCTGACTATTTTGTACACAGTAGTTGCACTATTAATCTGTAATGCTCTTGCATTCTTAAAAATACAAAAACTCTTGTAGTACATTTATTAATTTTAAAGACTCTTATTCTAGAAAAAAAAATCAGACTGTGATCATCTGCATTTGGACAGGAGCAAGAAACAAATTTTCTAATTTTTCTGTTTAGACAGTTATCTTTTATGGTGTTCCTGATAATACAGAGAAACTCAGAACGTTTTCTGAAAAATCACAGGTCAAAGCAGAAGGGAATGTTTCGAATTTTTGTGTTGTGCACAAGAAATAAACTAAGCGTTTGTTTTTGTAGGATCATCAAAATTAATAGTAGGCCAAGAATCTATTTGTTACATATAAGATGTAATGACATAAACTTATTGCACACTGGAGGTCACCCTTGCTACTCCAAATTTTTTTATGTTTTTCTGGGAAAAAAAAAGGCAAGCAGCCTGAGTATCTTTTAATATGCACGCTGAGCTTTTCGAAGTGCTTCAAGCAATAAAACAAAGTAGATGTTTGGGATGGTGTTAACTCTTTAGTTGGTTAAGCAGTATGCAGTATAGGTGTAGACCTTTGGAAAAACTTTTTTTGGGGGGGGGAGGTGTTTAGATAAAGTTCCACGACGATTCTGTACTCTGCATTGAAACTCTGCTACTGGCAATTGCTTTTATCACTCTCCAGGAAAGCTAGTTTAAAGCTGGTTCTAGAACATCTTGCTAAATTGCCATTACTTTGCTAGATTGCCATGAGGACCCACCCACAGCTGTATAGAAGTATTAAATTACCATCAAAATAACTGTTATGTCGATAGGTACAATTAAAAGTTTTATTCAGTTGATGAGCACGGTGCAAGTTTTGCTATTGATTAGCATAAGAACAGAGCTGAAAGGTCTTGAGAAAGCCCATCCACTGTAGCCATAGGAGTCTCAAAGGAGAAGTTTAATATTAAATCAGTGTCCTTATATTTTCAGTCCTTTCCATGTCAGAAATCCTTCTGATAGATCAGGGTGCAAGTGACATGTTCTCTAGGTTACAGCCAAGCAAGGTCTTAAACTGAGAACCTGCGTTCTACAAGAGCTGGACAACAGCAACAAAAAAGTCCATCTTACTAGTTTCTAAGAAATCTAATACAAATTTTTGCTACTGAAACATTGTGTAGTAGCTTCCATTAGAGGTGATACAACACATATTGAATACCAATTGTCAAAGCCCCATAAAACTTTGTGAAATTCCTTCGTGCTGTGTGGCAAGTGTTTTCACTTTAGAGAATGATCTACACAAATTCAGGCTAAGACAGATTCAGATTCCTCTACGATCTGACTATCCAACCTGTTAGCCGAAAGCACGTAGTACAACATGGGAAAACCTACCTGGCCATACAACACAGGGGCTGCTTTACTGAATCAGAACTCGTGTGCTTGGTACCAGTGTATTGTCTCTAACAGTATCTCATTCCAGTGACTTCAAAGGAAGCTGTGATAGATTTTCTAATAAACTAATTCCGACTTAACCATTGTGAGGTTCAAGATTATGATCCAGATTTTGAAGTTTACTGGCCTGTGCTCATGACCAGGAGTAATTTGCTTTCTTCAGGGAGCCATCTGTTGCTCTCCAAGTTCTGTGTTTTCATACTTGAAATTAATTTTTGCAGGGAAAAATGTTTGTCATAATAGACGAAATGTTGCAGATGTATTGCTAACATGTTGGAAAATATACTTTACTGGAAAATCTTTTGATTTTTAAACAGAATCATGTAAGTTTGGGGTTCTTTGTTAAGAAGTACAGACACAGTTGCCTTACATTCCCCGAAATGTCAGCCTTGATTGGATGCACTCAAAAAATTAGCTGCTCTTTCCTACCCTAGCAATTTAGCAGCTCCCGCGATGCCTGTAATGCGATAGCTACTATGAGTGCTGTGTAGCACTGTTCCTCTGAGGTTTTTAAGTCTCAGAGAGTGCAGATTATAGTCTCTACGGACTTTTCTTGAGTCTCTGGGAGGGCTGGCCAAGAACAAAATACTCCCTGTTCCTTTCTCACATATAAACCCATAAAAGGTCTTTTCTCTTGCTTTTCAGAAAGAGCAGAAACCTAGCATCCTACCAGTACCACCAGTTAGTATTCTCTAGACTGCAATCCAAATTTGAAAAAATACTTACCCACAAAAAACTTCTAGTGTAAACAAAGCATGTCCTATAAATTAATCTACAATAAAAGCACTCATTCGTCTTTCCTAGCACATGTTAGCTCAGGATCCTGTGGACTTTCCAGCTGGAGATATTTAATCACTCAACACCTGTCATCCAGACTTTTCATGCTGCTCCACATGATGCTTCCACTTTGCAATAGAGTCTCTGTGAAGGGATGTGTGGGAGCTGAATATCCCAGTTCTGTGCTCTTCCATAAGCTATGTGAGTCCTAAATGGGGTCTTACTAGTCACCTTCACTGAGAAGGCCACATAGAGAAAAACAGGCCAAGGGATCAAAGTAAACCCAAACGATTTGCTGTTTATTTGCATCAGTTGAAGCCATTACTTTGAACCATTCTGCCTAAAAATCTGCATAGGATCACATAACCTGAAGTGTTATTTCCTCATACATTGGGTAATTATTATAGCGGTAAAGGTCTCCTTGATACCCATTGCCCTCTGCTATGTATTTCAAATTGTATTTCATACACCACTTGCCAAAATGCAATTTCTGATACATTATCCTATTTCTTATAGTTTCTGAAATAATTATTTGAAAGTGTGATTTGTGTTTTCTCATCAAAGTGCTTTTCTTTATCAAATTCAGGTAGTTTTTTACTACTTAGTTAATGTTGGTACTTATGGGTAGCAGCGCTAAACTCTAGAGGTATGGCTTGTATATTAGAATCATGGAATTATAGAATCATTAGGTTGGAAAAGACCTTTAAGATCATCGAGTCCAACCGTTAACCTAGCACTGCCAAGTTCACCACTAAACCTAGTCCGTAAGTGCCACATTTACATTTTTTTTAAATACCCCCAGGGATGGTGACTCCACCACTTCCCTTAGTAGCAAATCTGAACCCTTCCTGAGAAATGAGCTTCAAGTCCCACCTACATACCTGGAATCCCAGAGCTGCCAACATCTAGGAGGAAAAACCATCACTGCTGGACAGAATGACAAGGTCAGAATACACTTAGCCAGGAGTTAGAAGAAACCTGGAGCTGTTGCAGAGTCCTCAAGTACACAATAAAATTACTTTATTCAAGACTTATAAAAATATAACCTGTAACTGTCAGCATATAAGCCGTGTAAGGAAAATGTTGTCCTTATTTTTGGCTTTCTGCTAACTCACCGTAATTCACAGTTAATCTTCAGTGAAATATGAATTGGAGGATAGAATTGGTCCTGAAGAGCAATTATATGATATAATTATCTTCAGTAAAATATGAATTGGAGGATAGAATTGGTCCTGATTTGTGGCTGTAAAATACTGTAAACATGGTTGCACTAACAAGGTAAAATTTTACCATGAATTTATTCTGTTGGGATGGAACAATAAAATCACAACTCTGAAAGAGGCCTCTAAGCGGTATGTAATATTGTCATCATCAATTAGGAAAAGATGCCTTTCCAGTAGCTTCAACTGAACAGATAATGAAAAGGTGGAAGATGGGAGGAGAATTTGTCATTGACTGAAAAACAGGAATGCCGTGCTTCCCACCAGTTCCCCAAACAAGGACTTTTTTTTTTTTAATATTCTGGCAGCACACCAACATGAGCAAGTCAGGCTTTCCAGCTGCCAATTAAAGCAGTCCAGTTTCTCGCCAAAACGTGATAGTGGCCCAGTAGAAGTATTCGCAGTTCAGATTGTTTCTCTGGAAGAGTCCTAGGCTATTTAGAATGATCACTTGAATGAATGAATCACTTGACTTGATTATACCAACAAACCAACAAACAAAAAAAAATTAAAGAATGCATTCTGAGGGCAAGTTACAAAGATCTTCAGAAATGTGACATCTCAATGTGTGAATTTAAATAAACCAGTAATAAAATTTTTAATCTCTAATTTCTTTTAAAATGCATATGCATTGAGATCACTGAGTCATACCTAAAACCAAAATGAAATCTGTGAAAAGTAACACAGTTAAATAAGCTGTATTCAAGACATACAGTCAATTTGTATTCTTACTCAGAAGAGACAGCAGATATACACAATTAGTAAAAATCAGACAAGTGGAAGAATCAGTAGTGTTTGAGTTTGGAGTTTGGTTGTTAGAGATTTCTAGATAAAATGGAAAGACAACATACCAAATCTTCATATTCCATTACAATATGATCTCTCATCTTTAGAAAGCTTCTGAGCTACTTATCAGTTCTTTATAAATAGGACTTATTGCATCACAGGAAGAAATAATAAGAATCTCATAGTTAGATCAGTATCAGTTTGGGGTTTTTAAGATAATGAGGACAAATGAAGACTTAAACAGATGTGTTATGTGTTTCTTATGGTGCTTGTAATTTTATGATGCATAGCACATTAAAAAGCCATGGATGACATCAAATCCATTTTTAGATATTCTAAGTTCTCCCTTCATACTAAGATAAAAAATCCTGACCCAGTATATTAGTTATTTCCACCCTTTATAATGCACAATTTAAATGATATTTTCCTCAGTGATTAATTGTCATAATTAGAAGTAAAAATGTTGATCTAAGTAGACAATAACTCCCTTACAACAAATGGAGCTAGTCAATGAATTTAAGATGAGAGAAACTCTAGTAATAACTTCCAGATGTCGAAATAAACTAAATTTTTGCTGAATGAAGAAGCTCAAAAGGAAGAGGCAAGAAAAATGCTTAATAATTATGAAAGTGGATTTAATTATTACGCAGTCTGTGCAGTGACCTACATGGTCATTTGTGCAAAACAGTCTCTAATTATTAGGGACACATAAAAATACAAAGAAATTAAGTATGCGTAAATATCCATTGTCATTGTCATTCATGCCAGCTAATTACATCAAATTTATCAAAAATGCTGAAGATGTTATACTGGTAGTTTTATTCAATATGTGAATAAACCAGTTATACAGGTAACGTTTAGGTTAATCTGGCTCTAAATTTCACAGTGCATGAATTGCCAGTACTTGAGGATTTCTTTCATTTTTCACAATATTTTACTCCTTATCCAGAACATCATGACTGCAAAACCAGAATATGTAAAGAAAAAGTTAAGGCAGAAGGTTTTAGGATACAAAGTTATATATTTTAGGTCTTCACAGAAACTGTTTTTCTTTTCGCTGAGTGACCCCAGTGTAGGGGGAAGCTAATATTCTAGTGTGCGTTTCTGTTCCTCATATGCTATTTCTAAATACCCTCATTATCTGATGTTCCTCTTTGGAAATTTGCCTCATTTCTGCGAAGGTTTTTCTAAGTTTCAGTTATGAAATCTTTATTTCCTAATAAATGTGGGCTTTTATCTGGAAGTAAATGAGTTAAGATACACACACACACACATATATATATATGCTAAAAATCATGGCTTTGAAACCCAAAGCAGAACATTTTAGTACTGTATCAATCTATGAAGCTAATGTGTGTTTCTTCTCTCATTCTTTTACAAATGGGAATATGTGTTCAGAGGAATACCTAAATATTGATAATATTCTTGGGTTTTTTAGTTTAAAAACATGCTAGGCTCTGTACATTTATGGAGCAAGATGTACGTACCAATAAATATAAATATAGTGTTTGTTACATATAGAAGTAACACATATTAATTATAAGTATACATATTAATTATAACAATGTGGCATCACAGAAATCAACTTTATACAAGGAGTGATGGGATTTCTTACGATCTGTAGCTCCTGTGGGAAGGCATTTCACAGTCTCAGACTAACCCCAAGAAATCTTTCTTCCCTTTTGTGAGAGTTACTTTGGGTCAGAGGACTACTGTCTAGCTTTAGTCAGTCTTTTAGGTAAGCTGCTGACATCTTTTTAATATTTGAACAGACTTTGAATATCACTTAAACTCTAGGGGAAGCCACTGTGGCAAGTGGAGATGTTCAGAGTTAAGAATACACCAGCTAAGAACGCTAACGCTAAGAATGCACATCTTGTTAAGGAAAAATGCACTATACTAGCCAGTTTTTAGAATGAATATTGTGTCCAATTATTACATATAGCCCAGCTAAGAAGTAGACGTAATGAGGCTAGGACATCACTCCTTCAGCCATTTTTGGATAACCCTGGTCTGACCTCGTGGCTAACTCTGCTTTGAGTAGGAGGTTGGACTAAAGACCTCCTAAAGTGTCTTCCAACCTGAGTTTTCCTGTGATCTTGGGATCATCCACCAGGATTGGAAGAAGTTCCCTAGCAACAAGAAATTGAAGGTATTAGTAATGGATGAAACTTAGTGTCAGGGAAAAATCCAAGAATACTTCTAATCTATGAGTTGAGTTGACCAATATTATCTATGTCTCCCTTAAAGCAAAGGAAACTGTACATTCATTGTGAATCCTTTGAAATGCTTTTTCTCTGCTCATCTATCATGCTCTTCATTCCCCTTCATGTAGCTCGCTCTCTTTTTATTTCTGATCTGATTTTATCCACTGACTGGCTGGTAGGTGATATTGATATAGCTGTAGGTGGTGATGGATAGGTAGCACTGTAGCATCATCAATATACTTCTCGTCCTTCCTTCTGTGATATTTCTTTGAGATCATTCAATGGGTGCATGCAGAAATGAAAAGAAACAGAAAGTTGTGAGACTTGGTATATTGTCTGGTAATAGAGGGGAGGCACGTTGAGGAATGACTTATTCCATTTTAGTAAGTTAACTGTGAATTCATGCGTCGCTCGTAAGAGGGATAGCCATTATTTATAGTCAATAGTATTATGAATTATGGCAATAGCATTAATGCTGTGGAGTCATCCCAAGATTAAAATGAATGTCAATCTCTATCCACTGGTAGAGAAAATTACACAGCAGTGCCACTTTCAGCTCCATAGCCTGTCCCATTTGTACTGAGCCTATAGCATTATTCATTAGATATACTTATTTTGGCTTTCCAGTAAGGTTTCCAGGAGTTTATTTGAGAAAGGGAAGGATAATGGTGAGCAACATTTAACAAGAATTAGTACAATCTTAGTGCATTTTTGCCACTTTCATTCTGGCATTTCTTCATTTTTGAAAGAGAAAGGGAAGGTTTTTCCCTGCAGTAACATGTTCACTATTCCAGTCAGTACTGACAATTTATATTTGTTACTCAGATGTAAAGCAGAAAGACACTAGAGAGTTTCACAAATATTGGACTGAAACTCTTTTGTTGCACCACACTATCTGAGGAGTGCATGTAATGAACTGTGAAAATGTTAAATGATAGAAAAACAGTTTTTTGAGAAATCTTCCTCAATACTCTTACTATTCCACTTAGAACAGAGTAATAGTTTCACATAATGGTGGATGTTTGGCTATGGTGCAAGCTGAAACTTCTCATCATTGATAAAAAAACATATTATGAATAGCTCCTTGATATAGATCTTGGCAGATGCAATGGAGGCTGATGAAAAAGAATCTTGACCTATAATGAAGCTTCAACATAGCCTTTGAGAAAATGACTGCATCCTTGCTTTTATGTTCTGCTGTTTGTGTACAAATTTGCCACTACTTCTCTTCAGCGAAGAATATCAGTAAATAAAAATGTCTGTTTATGAAACACCATAAAATAAATACAAAGTGGTTAATAGAGTGATGGTTGAGGCCAGTGTACATGAGTTAACTTATTCAGTATGTTCTTGCTCCTTAGTTTATGGGCTTAATGCTGTTTTTGTTTAGCAAGGAAAAGAACGTATTGGAATCAGAGATTTCTCATCAAGCCAGAATCACTAATTGATTTTCTTGTCATTGAGGAGAATAATTTTTGACCACTATTTTAGTACGTGTATGATCTGTTTAAAAGAGTGTCTGGATTGTAATGTTCAGAATCCTGGTCTCTGCAATAAGCATCTGATCTAGAGTTGGTCTATGGGCTTGCTTTGGGTCAGAAGTTAGTTTATAAAGTCGTAACGTGCCAAGTAAGGAAATAAGAATGCAGATGCACAAACTTCATGAAAAGTACTGTTTGTTTGCAAAACCAGGCAGCTATTTAGCACAGGTATTCTGAGGGATATAGAACTCTTATGGCTAAAGGTACATGTGATTTGAACGATGATGTAATATTAAGCATCTGAACATAAATGATGCATGCTTTAATATAAAGAGCAAAGTGTAGAAGTATTTGAACTGCATAGAAGATGTTGGAAATGATTCTACTTTTTTTTGTTTTCCAAAACCTTCATAGAAATATTTTCATTAAAAGTATCTGATGTCTCAACCTGATCTTGCTGCAGCAATTTTACCTTGTTTACCTTAGTGTGAGATCAGAGTTACTTCCCAGGTTTGTAAGTCCCTCCTAAACCATTCAAAGGTATGCAGTAAGTTCTTGAATAACCAGGTCAACTTCTGTTCTTGCTTTTCCTGTGTGGTTGTTCTGCTCTTCATAACTATTGAAGAATCTTCATGGATTCAAAAACCAAGAAAGATTCACCACAATATTCTGTTATAGTTAATATAAAACTGTAAATTTATATTAAAACAGTGGAATATAATCCATGCACTATAGATATAAGAGAAACAATTTTTTTCACTTTAATTGAGGAAAATTAGAAGTTTTTACTAGCGAAACAGTAAAATAGAGCATTTTTGTTAGAACTGCTTAGGGGAAAATAGGAGTAATAGTATAAACTTGCAAATAATTTTATTATAAAAATTTAAAATAGGCCAAATATTTTAGTATAGATTGCCAAATGGTTAACCCGAACTTTTCATAAAGACTCAGATCATGTTTTGGAGTTTGAAATATTCCTAATGTAGGCTTCATCCTGATTCAGGTTTCTTTTATGACTTGTGATGTTGCCTGTTCACTACAGATTTAAGTATGTCAGGTCCAGAAATAATATTCTTTTTCTACCCACATTGCTACCAGTCAATCTTCTTGTTTTAAGAATCATTCCCATCTTGCTGTCAGTAGCCAGCAAAGAAATGAATAATGTCCTGATGCCTTGCAGAGTAGGTTTCAGATCATTTAATTGTCCTTCAAGTTTTGTATTGTTAGACTCTACCCATCAAGTCAGAAATGTCAGAGGAACAGGTGTCTGCAAACTGTTGTTATTAACCTGCCTGCACAGTGCAGAAATATTTCGGGATGGATGAGACTGTCTTGAATCGTGATAAAAAGTTCAAACAGCCTCTACAGAAATCAGCAACTTTAAATAACTGTAATTTTAGCATGAGAGGAAACTTGTCATGAAGCAGATTTCTGTAAAATCATACGTTTTGTGTATCTTACAAAATCAAATGCGTACTATACTTTGGACAAAACACACATATACGTCCAGCAACTTTTTTTTTGAGTGGGGTAATAGATGTCTTAACTTTTTCTGTGTTGGCCCTCCCACAAACTCTTCTATGCAGTTATGGATTCATTGATTTCAAGTGTTCATCTATAGTGCAAAATACTAAAACGTAAGCGGCAATATCTGTGGGATCAAGGAGAACAAGTCAGAAGAAAATTTAATTACGTGGACTGTTTCAGCTCAACTTTTCCTGGCTAATAGGAGTGGCCTGTGATCTGTGCTGCAGGTGGGGCACTGGTGGCATGTTTTCCCTTCCATTATATATCTGTTGAATTGTTACTTGGGGTTATATTGTGTATTTAATAGCAATATTAATAACAATATTCATACATTCAGTACAATCTAGATTCTTAACATCTCAAGTGCATGATCTTGTATGTGCCATTGGAGTTCTAGTGTGCTTAGATCTCACGTTCAGATTAATTTCTAGTGCACACTTATGTGAGAAGAAGTTGTGAGCTGTGTTGTTTGTTCCTGGGCTGATTTTCTTCAGCTGATTGGTTCTTTTCCCTAATGTTTCTACAACCGTAATGGTCCAGGGTTCAGACATTTTGAAGCAGTCAGAATATGTTTTCTCTTAGCCTGTCTTGAAGGATGTTTACTTTTGTTTCTTACCCCAAAGCATAGTCTTCTTCCTTCAGCCTCTGTAGAACTGTTGGTTGAATACCATGCTCCTTTCTTTAACTTCATGAAAGATATGAAAACATGTTAGTTGTCATCAGGAAGCAATGACTATATTATACATACAAAGATGGATATGTAGCAAATATTCATAGAAGACAGCTGCAAGCTAAAAGATGTTACTCCCAGATCAAAAGTTTCTTGATTACATCACCGTAACCAAAAGATCAAAGATAATGTGATTTAATTTGATCACTGAGTCATCCAAATAAGCATGGAGCTCTACTGGCAGTTTTTCTGAGGTAGCAGATTGCAGTTGGTATTTCATCAGGAAAAGTATTTTAAAATAATGCCCATAATAACATTTTAAAGTATTAAAATAATCTCTGTAGTTTCCTAGGGTTTGATGGAGTTTAACTGTTGGCAAATGAAGTTTTACTGAGGCTGTTCCAAAGATATTTGCAAGCACCTCGCTGAAGGGTGTAGGTGTGGTGAGTCACCCATTCAGCACGCAGCTCCTGTTCATTCATTCCCACGTCGTAGCCTCCCTGATTTTGCATAGCCTATGCAGCGTTGTGTTGTCAGTCAACGTCGGTTTTGTACATCAAACTCTCTGGCTCTCTTTTGACTTGAATGAATGGTGCCATTCATTCACATCATAATTTTTTGCAGATACCGTTCTAAAGCGAGGAGCAAACAGTTGGCTTTTAGTATGCAAGGGTTGTAAGATTTGTAAGGCATTGGAGTCAAAGAATTTGGTATGCATGCAAACCAAGTAAGAGGTGGAGGAGAAGAAAAGAGAGAAGTAGTTAATTCCACCTCTGCTACTACACTTCCATCATCTGGAAGCAATGAATTTTTCACCAGGGAGCATGCAATGGAGAAGGCAGAGCAAGTGTAATCATATTAATCTGCCACTTTGTCGTGCCATGCTCCTCTACAAGGGAAAGCATTCTTGATTTTTTTGTCTTTCAGGTATTCAGAAGTTATTAAAACATTGCCCTCCACGTTTACATGTTGGGTTTTTTTTTTCTTTCTCTGGAAGAAACTAAGATTCAAGTTTTTACCTCTGGTAATTTTTTAAGTTCTTGGATACTGTCGTCCTCGCTACAGCTGTTATGCCACCTAGCCGTGCTCAGCATAGCTCAGGTTCAGTCATAATCTGGAATTCTTTTAGGGAAATGCAGAATGAAATCCTCAGGCAAAGCTAGTAAGAGTGAGAGAAGTGAGAGGTTTCTAGGAAAGGACTGTGGGAACAGAGGAACTGATTGTGACCTGTTGGAGAAGAGCAAGCAAAGTGTTCCTGCATGCTGCTGTTTGTGGCCTGAGAAGGGAAGGAGTGTTGAGTATCAGAAAGCCTGAGTGTAAAATGAGGTGATTGCCTGCCAAACACAGAAGAAGAGCACTGACTGTTGATACCACAGGGCCCATTGTTTGAAGTTTAATATTGTTCATAAAATTTACCTGATTTACAGGCAAAAAATCTCTGCATCATCTGCTATGGCAATACAAGACATTATCTCCTAGCTGATGGGGAGATCTTTGGGATTTCTGAATGCCTTTTCTGATGCCGCCTTAATGATCAGCATCTTCTTCTAGCTTATCCCTTTAGTGAAAGTTATCATTATTCAATCTAATTGCTTATTGAATCATCAGATAAGGTATAATTTAGTGTACCTCTCTGATTGACTATGATTTTTAATCCTCGTTAGTCTTTAAAACTAGCTAAAGCTGATCTCTGATTGTAGTTGAGCACTGTGACTAAGCAAGATTTAAAATGTTGGGAATGTGTCTTTCTTAATTTCAATATGTTTATTATACTGTAATTGGAGAATCTACCAAACTTCATTGATACATACTAACCTAAGAATTAGTTGCCTCCAATTCTTTATATCTCTAATTATATAACATGGGTTTCAAAAATTGACAGCATAATATGGTTCTGTTTGGAGTTTCTGAGGAAGACTCTAAAATAGGTACAAGTTGCATAACTAATTAAATGTAACCAATAAACATGTTTGTAATTCTAATTTTATTCTGTATCAACAGCTTGTGTTAGCAGTTAAGTACAAGGCTCTCCAGTAAGCCCAACTCTTTTAGCTTCTGTTTCTCCCAGCATTATCCCCCCAGCACAGCTGGATGGTAAAAAGAAGGTGGAAGAATCTCTGATGCATTAGAGAAGGTTTAAATACCATGAACACCACCTGCACATTGGCCTTAATGTGGTGATGTTTGATGGTACTTCCCTATGATAATGCAAATATATGAGGCAGCTAAGACCTAAGATAAAGGGAAGACTAGAAACTAATTTTTCTGGATGATTAGTGAAAATAAAAAGTAAATTACGTAGGTAAATTTTTGAGTGTAATTATATTACCATATGTTGGTTTATATATCTCTGCAGATATTTACACTTGAATGTTCAGATCTCCTTCCCGTTACTCTGCAGCTAACTCATAGTTTGCATAGTAAGGGCTATAAAGGAGAATTTTTCTGGGTAAGTAGGTTACACTGACAGTTTTTTCAGTGATCTTGAATGTTGGGGTTTTATTAAATGAAAAATCAGGAACAATTCTCAATATTAAAATACATTTTCTTACTAAGTGGAAATGAAATTACAGGATCTTTTTCACCTATATATCATTATAAAATTTTTTTTTCATAATCCTTTTTATTTTAAAATAATATTTTGACCAGGTTTTGGTGTGTCAGTGAAAGGGGTGCCATG
>VZSC01018602.1:250337-263813 GCA_013398225.1 Steatornis caripensis
AGTTCCACCTGAACATGAGGAGGAACTTCTTTACTGTGAGGGTAACAAAGCACTGGCACAGGCTGCCCAGAGAGGTTGTGGAGTCTCCTTCTCTGGAGATATTCAAAACCCGCCTGGATGCATTCCTGTGCAACCTGCTCTAGGCTAACCTGCTTTAGCAGGGGGGTTGGACTGGGGGATCCCCAGAGGTCCCTTCCAACCCCTGCCATTCTATGATTCTATGATTCTATGATATGATGGTTATGTGAAATCACTCTAATTTCATTCTAAGAAAAATCAGCATGATTAGTTCGGTAATCAAAGCACTATTGTCTGTCATATCATCAGTGGAGATGAAGGAGTACATTGCAGACAGAGGAATTACGCTGGTACAGATCTGAAAGTTAAACTTACGCGATCTGGGATCAAATCTTAACATCATTGACACAAGTAGCTGCTTTGCCGTTGACTTCAATGGTTTGGGGATTCATGTCTTTCGAATACCATAGAGGAAACTGAACTGGTAATTATGTCTTTTTATAACCTTAAGGGTAAAATACTTGTAGTTAAATACTCTACACAGATTTATAGTTTTAAGACTATATTGTCTAAGTACATATTAATAAATTATTTTTAAGATATTTCTTTACAGTGTTTGGAGATACTACCTTTGCGTATAGTCATATAAATACAATCTTTTATTATTAATATATACATAAAATACTGTGAAACCATTGTTTGAAAATATTAGGCCATTCTGAGCTATTCTGTTTGATGGAGATCCTAAATTTCTTGTTGAGAAGTTGAACAATATCAATAATACAGGTGCCTGTAAAGCAGGTTCATATTTTACAGAAATATTTTCTTTAAACATGAGAGCAGTCTTTGATAAAGCCATGTTAAAGGGAAGAAAAAACGAATTAAGGAACTTTAGAGAGTACTTTAGTTAATTATATAATTGTAATCATCATAATTTGATATAATCATATTTAGATTTGTTTAGTGCAATGATTAAAATTTAAATTTATCTCTTGAATGTATTTGGCAAAAAATAAGCTCAAAAATTATGGGGGAAAAACGGAACAGAAATAATTGGATTCTTTGATAGGAATTTAGTCCTGGAAACTGTCTGTATATTCTGGTTTTTATTTTTATTCTTGTTATAGGTAAGCACTTTGATTAGAGTCACTTAATCTACTCACTTGATTAAAAATAGAGGTTTGAAGCATAAAGTTCAATTTTCAGTACATGATTTTGTATATTTCTTGCTTCGGTTGATAATTTTACAACCATCCAAAATATGCAAGAGCTGCACAAAACACAGCTAATAGTGCTGGAAGGATTTGTAATGATATATTTTTTTTTTAGGAAAAATATGACAGCTTCTATTTAGCTTTTAGCATGTTCAATGACTTGGTTATCAATAGAAGGAGGAAACAATTATAGAGATCATTACATTGAAAAATAAATGGCAGCCTCTGTCCTGTAAACACAGTCTCCGACTGACTCAAGTATTTGCAGAACCAAGATCTTAGGACACAGCAGCCATTATCATGCAGTTCATCATTATTTTGTATTTTTTGAAAGAAGCTATGTACAGTGTTCGGAAAATCGAGACATCTTAATACATTTTTTGCATAAAGTACTGTGAAATGCATACATGCTTTTCCCTTCATTTTTGCTTTTTGCCTTGGTTGTCTATTTTAAATAAGGTCCATTGAAATGGGTAATAATGTTTTATTAAAAATCATTTTTTTACCTTACAACCAATATTGTGGAAACCTCTCCCTAATCTCAGGTGCACAGGTCTTGTCCCTGCTCCGTTATCCATACCTGCTTTGTCTGTCATTTGTAATAAAAGTCAATCAAAAAATGATGGCTAAGATGGGGCCATTCTTTTACAATAAAAAAGAGTCATAAAAGGAAATGAAAGTGTAAGACAGATATCAGTATGGTGACGTGGCTCAGAAAGTCTCTGAACTTGCTTTCACTGTTAGTGTCTTCTTTTTCCCTTCTTCAAATTCCTCAAGTCCTTTTCTAATCCACCTGTCATGTGGCTGGCATTGTAAACATATTTAGATGGCAGATTACCATTGAAATACCTTAATGCCGTTAAAAGTGTGCATCAATTTATCTGTGACAGAAATAATGTCTTCCTACAACTCTCAAGGATGTGCAGAAGCTTCTGGATAATACTTCTATGCAGATACATAGTTGTAATAATAATAAGAAGAATAAGAATAATGTGGAGTGTTTACAATATGATTTTTTTTAGTCACACAGTATGCTACAAGATCTGTCTTGTAGATCACTTTAAAAAAGCACAATTCCATTGTAAATAAATCATTACCAATGTACACTTCTGATTCAGTTCTAGGTAGATAGCATTATTAGCCAGAGTTGTGAAATAAAGAAATGTTCCCAAGTTTTCTTTCAAGTATCTTTCCTATATTCTGTTGGAATTAGACTTCTATACATTGATGTGTATTTAATAAGAACATTTCTTTTTTTTATCTGGTACATTTCCAGAGCTCTAGCATGCAGTGAAGGTTTTATAGTCAGTGTGCGGTGCAGCAGATGTCATTCCATTTGCCTAAGTCCTGCTGACATTTGGAGTTGTGGATTAATTGAGCTACAGAATGAAATTTAATTAAAATTAAATACAGACTTGGCCATTGTATCTGTTCATTTTTTACACTCTAGTGTGTACATTTGCAGTCAGCACCATAGTTAATTTGTTTAATCAGGAAGCTATGTGGGAGAAGCTGCACTTTGTTTTAAGCTAAAATTGTGGCAGATGCCAAGTGGAGCATCGTTGCTATAATTTCCTGTGATACATGTCATGTAAATGATGCTATTGATATGCCTCAGAACAACCTGAAAGGTGCAGATATTCTGTTTGTGAAGTTATTGAAACAGAAAAGACTATGTATAAAAGGTGGCTTTTGGTTTCTGTTTTTTGAGGTAAAGATTTTTTTTAAACTGATGTTTTAAGTACTCTGCTAATTTAGTTAGCTTATGAGGAAATATATTGGAAGTAAAAGAATTATAAAAGTGCAATTTATTTCTCTCATAAAATGCCATTGTCAGAATCGGTTTAGCCTTGAGATAGATCTGAAATGGAAATGTCAACAGAAGGCATTAAAAAATGCCAATACTTGATTGTAAGAAATTTTTGCTTAATAATTTAGTGAGTATATATGTGGAAAGCATTCAAATGTTTTTTCTTCTCGCTGACCATATTAATAGGTAGCAAACCCTAGGTAAAGTAGAAGTAACACTGGAGGGAATATTTATGGATTCTGTCTTCATGCATTTAATTTAGGTCCATCTGGAAACACTTCTGCTCCTTTATATGTAGGTAGCACTAATTCTAGGTATTCTGACTCAATCTAAATTAGATGCCTAAAGCCGCCAAAGTAAATGGTACAAATACCTCTCTGTGTATTAAAATAAAGAAGACGTTTGTAGACACCATCCTGAATACTGCGTAAGAAACTTATTGACATGCTTCTACTGTGAAAACTGAGGACATAAAATCTTTCATTTATACTTTACTGAATGATCAGACTTAAAAAACTGAGTCTGTTTTTTCAACTTCATCTTTCATTACTACAAACAAAATTGTTCAGGCATAGCATGCTTGTTGAAAGCAGATTGAAATATCAAAATATCCCAGGATATTCACTCAATTTCCAACAAGTTTTAGCTCAAGGCTTCCTTTAAACAGAGGAAGTGTCTTTACATTTAATAAATAATGAAGGATTTATCTTCCATGAACTTGTCCATTCTCCACTTGAATCCCCATAAACTTCAAACATCCACAGCAATGCATGACTTCATGGCACATTGCGTGAAGAAACCCCTCGTTTGTTTTAACCTGTTGCTGTTGTCTGCGCTTGAGGCCCACCACCTCCTATGTTGGAAGACATGGTGTAAAATGGATTACTTTTCTCTTAATTCCATGCTGCTTGAGGTTTTATGGAATTCTTCTATATCCTGCTCTGCCATCTATGGTATCCTTGGTATACTTTTTTTTTTTTTTTTTTAAGATAGGGGGATGGCAGAACCAGAAATGCATATGGTATTTAACATGAGAGCAAGCCATGGATTTATATCCATTGCATAGTATAATACTCATATTTGTTTTCATGCTAAATCTAGATGTTTAAATCCCATGGCCACTTTTTTTTTTCCATTTCTACTCGTGAACTTACATTTTCCCAATGTATTTAAGGCCTCAAGATCTTATGCATGGTTGGTAATGACCAGCTCAGAGCCCATAATCTTACCAGTACAGTTAGGACTGATATTCCCTTGTACATCACTTCACATTTGTCTTTGCTGAATTTCATCTACAATCTTAACTCCCAGTAGTTCAGAGTCATAAGGGCTTTGTTGATGTTTGCACTGTCATTTCTTGATTTTACCACTTGTGTGTTCTATCATCACCAGACAGTCAGCTCACAGTCCACTCACCCTTTTCTCATTATTTATGAGTAAGTTAAACAGCATGGGTCCTTGCAGAGTTTCTCTGGCATGCACCATGCAAGATGACCATCCATCTTTACTGGTCTCCTGTGTTTTAGGCAGATTTAGCCATGTCACGACCCTTTCTTTTCCATCATAAGTACTTAGTTTCTTTAAAAGGCTTTGTTGAAAGACTTAGTCAGAAGCTTTTGAAAACCCAAGCAGACTATATTGAACAGATCTCCTTTACAAACTGAATTGTTGATACATGTGACTTCCCTTTACCAGGCTGACTCTTATCTGGTATAACAATTTATCTATCTCTACACGAGTTCTGTTATTTATTATGGTATCCACTAACTGGCTTGGTGCTCTCTTGAGACTTACCTGTTTGCAGATACTCCCTGGAATACATTTTAAAGACGAGTGGCACATTTACCACATTCCAGTCCTTCCTTTAGTGTTTTGAAGTGGTAGATTGCACACTGCAGTTAGTGGTTCAGCTATTATATTCCTGTGTTCCTTGGAAACTATAATGCAAATACTGTTTGGTCCTTGCAATTTGCTGCTTATCTTTTTTTTTCCCCCTCTATTTGTCACATAATGTTTTCTACTGACATTCATTGAGATAGATTTTGTGCTGAGGCCTTTATTAAGAAAGCTTCAAGTGTAGGAAACTTCTAAGGTTTTCCACAGTTTATTTAGAAGCAAAACACAAAAACCAGCAAAAAACCGAAAACCAGCAAAAAAAGTGTGACACTGGCACGTTAACAGTCTGGTTGTGGAACATTTAAGCAGAATTCCTGCTCCTGATGGTAACACATTATTGTATTGTAAGCTTTTAACGCCTTTTGTGGGTTGTTACTCGAACTCTCTTCTGGACGGTCTCACCATGTTTTTATAACTAACCTACCACACGTTATGATACTCTCTATTTTCAACTTTCAGCGTGATACCTTCTTGCTTTTATAACTTCCTTTCCCCTCCTGTCTAATTATTTTAAGTTCTTCTTGCCATATCTGTTCTCTGTAGTGACCATTTGCTTTCTGCCTCCAACAAGGTGCCCATTGTCTTTGCACCGCCTACAAGGATTTAAGTCTCTTAACTGCCTCTCTCAGATATATAAAGCTTTCCTTCTTCATACGTAGCAGTGCTACAGCACTGCTGCAGTTGAGCACAACTTTTTGAGGTGAGGCACAGCTGCGCAGCATTTTGGGGTTATGTTCAGGAAGATTGAATTCCAGTGCATTGTGGCTGATGTTACAGAGTGGACCTTCGACAATAACATTTCAAATCAAGTGTGTTGTTCTGCTAAAAAACAAGCCAAAGGTTGTTTCTTCTCTCATGGGCCGCTAAACAGATTGCTCCATCAATCATTGACCATGTCTACAGATATAGTCATATCATCAGGTCACAATGTGATATTTTTCCAATCCACAGTGGGAGAGAGTAGCCAGAGTCTCTGAATACTGCGGCACCCTCACTGTCTGCTTTCTCTTACTGTATCACAGGCAGTGTCACCTGTCCTGGTCCGGCAATCAGCAACATCATTCCAGTACTAAGTTTTTCCCATTTTGTCTTGAATTTCAATAATTAGAGGATCTATCTTTCTTCAGACAGTTACAGTCAAAACCAAATGTGTTTGGTTTGTGTAAGTAGACTGAGCCAATATCACAGCTAACCTGGATTCTCAGTGGGTTGTCTTACCGACGTAGTAACAAAGGGGTTAGCCAAAGGCTTAATGCACTACTGATGCTGTTAAGGTGTTGATACACATCCTAAGAGCACATGACTTAAGATGAAAGAAGGGTAGCTGAATGGAAGGAGGCACCATTTTTTTGACTCAAACCTGAGAGAGAGTGGAGAAGTAAAAAGAGTTTACCCTGAGGGTTAGCAGAATCAGTAACACAGTAATTTGGAAGGGGCCATTGGAGTTAAAAAGGTTCATCCTTGCCCACACAAGAAAGTGACACTGTGACAAGTGGACACACCACTTGTGAGAGAGCCCTCTTACAGTGAGATGTGTACTAAAATTTGTACTGTTTTTCATTCATGGACAAGGAAAAGAAAGATTTGGCGAGGGTATAAACAGCTTATGTCAGGAACAGGTAACAGTCTGATGAAAAACAGTGAAATAACAAGAATTATTTAGAAGATGCTGAGATAATGAAGCTGGGTAGTCACCCAGCTGACAGAGCGGTGGGCTTAAAAACGGAGAGAGATTTCTTACAGGGAATAGAAAGATTTTTTTACCTAAATTCCAAGATAAGAACATGACATTCAGTAGGAGGTAGTAAAGGGGCAATTGGAGGGAAGACACAAAAGAAAATACACAAGGGGGTTTTTTAGAGGCAGCAATCAAAATTGAATGCTTTGACTGAGAGGAAGAACAGAGGAATGACAGTGAAAGTAATAAAATTTTAAATCAGAGGTGCAACTGTGGAAGAAAGAAGGGGAAGATGCGGAGACGGGACATTACAGATGCAGGCTAAGGTTGCAGAGAAGAGCATTCAGTAGCAAAAGGGGAATGTGAGAAGATAGTCATGGCAGCACAGGTGGAAAGGTGCTGGAGAAGACTAAGCAGATCACAGTGCTGGAGATGAGAGTAGAAGGAATACAGTCGATCTGTATAGAGATTTTGTTATGTGTGAGTTCCATAGAGTAAGAGATGCAAGAACGTATAACAGGACTATTTTAGAAAATTTTAAACTGTCCGAAGGGAAGAGGCTAGTGATCCACCACGGCAAAGAGCTTGTATTCAGGAAAAGCCAGTATGAAGTGGAGACAATGGAGGACAATCTGATTTTAGGGGAAGCATCTTTCTGGGTATAAAAAGACAGTGGTTCATTTAAACCCACAGCACAGTAGCCCTCTGTAGACTATTTAGTTTGTGTACTTTTTTTCAATTGTAGCTGGTTTATTCATGCAATATCTATTGTTTTAAAATTTTGCTGATCTTTTAGTGTCAGTTATGATCTTGAGCTTCATGGTAACTACTCACTGATTTTCCTTGTAAAGTTTTAAACTGATTACCAGTTGGAGTCATTGTGTGCCTTTTCATTCATCTTTTCAGGACGGTAAAATAACTGCATTTACAACTGTTACTGTCTCACAGGCCTGCAAAGTTTTGGATGACTTATTTTGCAATCCACATCTTTTTTAACTTCAGAAATGAAGTCATCTGCTAATATTGAATAGGTAGCCAGTAATTCTCCACAGATCCATTCTTCACTCTTGTTCATTTAGGGGCAAAACTAATCTCTCATCTTTCCTCATTGCAAGCTTGCAAGTATGAAGCTTGTTTAAATAAGCTTTACACTCTGTTTCACCTGAAAGCAAACTAATTTTAGTGTCTGGTTTTGATGCTTACAACTTTCATATATATAGATGCATTACTCAGTGTGACAGAACCTCCTTGTCCTGTCATATAGCCTGGTTCATGGTGCTGTGGGAAATATACAGATGCACTTCTACATCAAGAATGAGAAACTATGATAATGTGAGACAAAAAATGTCCTGCTCTTAGTCCAATTAGAAATTAATAATCTGCATGTATTATATCCCTTTGTCTAAGTGATATAGTGCCTAATACCTCTGACATTTGCTGCAGAAATTGCTCTGTGGGGTTCTCTGCTTCACATAATTTGGACTTGCCCCAAGATTATTTAATTATGGAAAAGAAATTTGTGCTGTCATTGAACCAGTATTGGAGATTTCAAGTGGAACCAACATATGCTAAGCTTACATAAATTATTAAACCAGATTTAACTTAAACTTTTTGCTTTTACACATTGTGGATGGCCATGTGTCTAGTCTAAGCAGATACAGTCAGAGCAACTACTCCTATCCTGGAGCAGCTATTGTATAAATAGAAATAATTCTGATTCACTTGTTTCTAAAACAATTCGGTGTCAAAAGACAAAAAATGAAATTTGAGAGCAGCCTCCTAGAAGTATATGATTGCAGTGGTAGTCTTGAATTTGTGTAAGATGGTCTTCTAAGGATATACTCTTGTTCTAATAGTTTTTGTCAGGAGAACACTATGGGAACGTTTTTCTGCTGTATTATTCAAGATAGCACTGTTGGGCTTTGAAGTTGTATACTATCAGAATTGTTTTCGTCAATCTTGAGAACTGATACCGCAGTATATTTTGTTTTCTGTTTTTCTTGTTATTCAGCTAACATTATGTAATTCATAAATTATCCTGAGAAACTGGCAGGCTTTTGTTTTCTCTAATAAGTATTTTAGTTTGGTGACCTCTGATCATTAGGCAGAATATTTCAGAGAAGAAGAGAATGAAAATCTGTGAGAAATGCCATTCTTTGATGCCTTTGATGAAGAGATGCTTCATGGAGTCAGTGTGACACACAGCATGGGTGTAATCCTTGACTACAGGCTGACTCTAAAACATCATGCACCAGCTGTGGTCAACTCTGCATTTTTTAAGGGTGCTTTGGGGCTGGACTTTTTAATGATATAGAGAATATTGCTAGACTGCAGACCTTCTTATATTCTATCCAGTAGCCATAAGGCATGGCTTTATAATTACATTGTCATTGCCTATGCTGTAAACTGTACTAATGACTGCGTATGGACCAGGCAAAGACAATAAATAGGATTATAGCAGTATTTTTGTTGAAACCACTGAGAATAGAAAAATGGAACTGTTGTAGACTCACATGGTACTACAAGTCTTTTTGAACAAGTTGCATCAGATGTATGTTATCTTACCATCATGAAGAATTAGTGTGTGTAGTTCTGTCCGTTTGTGAGGTTTTAAGAAATTTTCAGGGTTTTTTTTTTAGGAGTGCTAAATGCCAGATATTTAAGGAAGTGTTGTTCTTGTTAAGAAAATGATGATTTGACATTGACATGCTGGCATAAAAAAGGAAAAGATAGTGAAGAGGTAACTGTTGGAATTTCTAACATCCCCAAATAATTTTGACTGTATAGTTTGTTTTAAATTAAGTTGGGCCCTTAAAATAATAACAATAACATTCACAGCTTGAATCAGACCCCACAAAGTAATGAATTTATCTGAAGATAATGTTAATTTATTATTTTCTTTCCCCTTTTGTTTGTGTGATTGTTTCTAAGTGTGTGGATGTGCATGTCACATTTTCATGTTAGTTTAAAATTTTCCTCTTAAAAAAAATGAAAATTATTTTTCTTTGCTTTGGTAAGGTGAAATCTTAAGATTTTACAAATAGCTATTCAAGGAAGTAATGCTATACCACCTCTTCTAGTTGATGGGTAAAGATCAGGTGCTTCCATCTGTCTCCTATTTCCTTTAAGTGATGTCTGCTTCTTCAGATGGAAGTCAGAACAAGAATAGGCTTGCTTGTCTTCAGCTCTTCTCTTTTAGAAAGCCGTTTTGACTAATCGAACATTTGGTTCATAATGTTACAGCATATAATATTCTTCAGGCCTTAGTGTGATCCTCTAGTTCAGTACATGTGCAGCATCCGCAGAAAAATGATAGAAGTACGGAGTAATGTGTGTCCATTCGTTGTGTGTTAAGCCATTGACACAGAACCATTTCTTGATTTTTCTCTCATAGAGCTACTGAATGTCTTTCTCCAGCTGTGTCTATGCTACAGACTGCAAGATAGCAAAAATAGTATAGGGATGTAATAAATGAGTACCTTAGGTACCAGAAAATTAAGCAGTCTGGAGCTCCCCACAGGCTAATTTTCCTTACTGAAGCAGAGTAAATCAGCCCACATGAAGCTTGTGCTGATGAGAGTAGAGTGCTTCTGGTATCCAAGTTAGTTCATCTAAAAATAGCTTTGGAATCTCTCTGTTCTTTGCAAGCTGCCGTGTGGGCATGCGTTTATTGTCTGGAGATGGCTGGGGCATCCATGGAACTGAAATAGTTAAAGATCAGAGGAGACTCTTCCTGTCAGTAATTTCAGACACAGTTTAAGTGGGCAAAGTAAAACATAGGTGAACATAAACTTAATCTCCCTCTCAAAGTTAATAGATATAAATTTATTAAACATAATATTTCCTTCTAAATGTTCATTTATTAACCCAAAATAAGTGTCCAATTAACTCTAAATGTATTGTTAAAACAAACATTTACAATGACTATTCACTTTCATATGCTGGTATTTTGGTAGGTATCTGTATCACACTGCTTTACACTGGAATCACAAGTTTTATTTTCATCTGAACAGTCTATGCCAAACTTCTGTTTATTGAAAGGATCAGTGATAGAAAAAAAAAATAAAACCAAAACAACTGCCAGTCTAATATATTGATATATCAATTTTTGTTTAAAATTAGGTCTGTTAAATAGAAGAGGCACCAAATGGATGCGTTATTTTTAAGTTAGGTGTAGGATTACAATGTAGGCTATAGTAACTAAAGTTTTTCATGGTGATGGCATAAGAATTGTTATTTTCCACTGCTGTATGGCAACTCCCTAAAATCCATATCGGGTTACTTTCTGTTATTTGCTTTGAAATATCTTTTTGAAAGCTTCCAGTGGTCTGTAAAATTGTGAACCAGTCTGTACATACTTAAATGAGTATACTTTGCCTTGCTATAACTGTGACGTAATTAAAGCAAGGATAGTATAAATATCTCCCTCCATTTAAGAAGAATGCTTAGAGTAAGCAAGCATGAATATGAAATTTATTTCACCTTTCTTGTTGGATATTTTGTTTCTAGAAGTAAAAGCATTTTGATGATGCAGAGTACACCGTCTTGAGTAACTTCTAATCTGAAATGAAGACATGCAAAACTATTTTAGAAAGATTCTGAACCTCTCTAACTCTCTGCAGTTATGAAAACTTGCTGTATTTCTGAGCTATAACGAGATTTTTGTGAAATGTTCTTCATAGTAGAAGTTGTTTTATATAAGAAACATACTTAAAAAGCTAATTTCTTTTCTCCTTTCTGCACTGCAATCCACAAAATGTGATTAATAATAGATTTAAATTTGCTAAGTGCATTTACTCCTTTGTGCCATCATAAAGAGAATCTATTACTGTAAAATTGAGGCTTAGTTCCAAATTGTGCCATTATGAAGTTTTCTTCCAGCAATGTTTTGTCTCTAATACACTTCCCTCATTGTAATTCTATTGCAAACCTGATGTCTAGCATCAAGTCTCACAATAATTATTTTAAATTGCTACTAGGAACAGTAGTCCTGGTGGGATATATTACTACCATTCTAACGAGATGAATTTCAATGCACTTTTAACCATATTATAGTGTATTATGAAAGAAAGAAAATCTTTGAGTTATAGCTAGGCAAGCAGATTCAGAACACTGAAAAATTACTTTTATCAACTTCTTAGCACTTCATGTTGCACTTCTATATTATCAATTTAAATTAGTATTAATTATATATTAAAATGTATGATAAACTGTCACTATGTAGTGAGTAAAACTTAGCAATGAGATAGGGTGGAGCTTTAGAAAAGGTATCGTTGTTTTGCTGAATTTATTACTAGACTCAAAGCTTGGAAGGCATCTGAACTTGTGCTAAGAATAAATGAAATCTAGAAAGTAATGTAAACTAAAGGGGTACACTGAAGGAATTCATTTCAAAATGACAGAGCTCCACGTCTGCCGTGAAGTTCTGAGGCACTACTTCATGACGAGATCACAGATTAACTAATTCATCCCGCTCAGCCTAGAAACTTTAAGGCAGATCTTCACCAGTTGTTTTAAAATAAGTACCTATCCTGGTCTGACCCAATGCAGTATTCCATCCCATACCCATCATGCTCAGTATAAAGCTGAGAGATCACAAGGGTCACTCTCTCTTTTTTTATGGCCAGGGGCCTGAGGGCACTGATGGGCTTTAACATCCCTAAGCAGCCTCACCTGGTGCTTCCAACGACACCCATGGCCCAGGAGCCTACTTCAGCCCAGCATGGGGCTGTCAGTGGGGGCCTGGTGGTGTGGCAGGATACTGCTCTCCAGCTGTGCCCAGCTCCTTGCACAATCATTGGAGGAAGGTGACTGCCCGATTCTTCTGCCTTTGATCCCAATCTGTGCATTGCTGTATTCAGGTCCTGTCTGCTGCTGAGGACAGTCTGGGACTTTCCTGGGGCATGCCCTGCAGCGTCCAGGTGACTTATTGTCAGTGAGGCTGGAGCTCGATATTGGTTTTGTATATATTTGTATATATTTCATTATTATTCTTTCTATTATTATTGTAGTTAGATTAAAGCTGTTTTAACTTTTCCAACCTGTAAGTCTCTTTCCCTTTTCTCTTTCCCCCCTTTTGGGGAGGGAAGGGGTTAACAAAGAGCGTCTGTCGTTTGTTTAGTAGCCAGCCTAGCTTTAAACAGTGACAGTACCCAGCTGATGTAGGATGTGTATGAATACAGTAAAGCACTGCCTATGAATTTATTATATTGTGCAGTTCTAGTATTAAGTGTGTATGCTGTAATTAAATGATAATGTGTAATTATTTGCACACCAATATTCAATATCATTCTGAAGCTATAAACAGATAAATCTGTAATATCTTAATCTATAATGAACCCTTACACAGTGGTAGTCAGAAGATGGCTAAAATTTCCAACTTCCCCAATTTCCTATTTAGAAAATGCAGAACTGAAAGTCATTTAAGCAGCATTAAAAAAACCTTCTGGGGCAAGCAAGAGAACAAGGCAAACTTTTACATAACTCTATCTTAGAAAAGGAGGTGGCTGCCTGTATTTAGTTGGTGTGTGTCAGTTGTCAGTAACACCTTAAGGCAGTTGAAACAATGGGAAATGTGTATGGTAGTGGTCATCACAGGAACCCGTGCCATGGTCTCATTTTCTGCACAGAGCCTATGGTGGAAAACCATGAATAGCTCATTACCTTTTGTTTTAAACTTTGTGGGGTTTATGTTCTGAACATGATGTTGATAACGGAATCCTGTAAAGGTGCGTGTTGTCTGCGTACATTGTTGGCTGCGTGTTCGGTTTGAGGGTGGTTGTATTATGTACAGTACTACCCCTAGTGACTTCGTCCAGAAATAAAGCTGTAAGAGTCACACCCCATTTTCTTGTTTGGGG